>OY804594.1:43407774-43544647 GCA_963680895.1 Fragum sueziense
CGCCTGATAGTGTCGTCTGATAAAGTGTTTTAATATTTCTTATCAAGTATGTTCACGTGAATGACTGAGATCAGCATTTAACCCTTTCCCAAACGGCAAAATTTTTGGAGTGATCAACTTCAAAAACTGCCACAAATGACAAAACAGACATCATTAAAGATAGAATTTGTGTAAAATGTAGCATAGAAAATATTGATACAAAAGGAGAAACTGCTGGTTATCAGCAGTTTCTTCTTTTGTTTCAA
This sequence comes from Fragum sueziense, assembly GCA_963680895.1. Classification (NCBI taxonomy): domain Eukaryota; kingdom Metazoa; phylum Mollusca; class Bivalvia; order Cardiida; family Cardiidae; genus Fragum; species Fragum sueziense. The sequence continues at coordinate 43,408,020 of OY804594.1, forward strand.
TGTTTTCCCAAGCCTTTTCTATTAGAGACGTCAAAACCAGGTCTTGTTTGGGAAAGGGTTAAACTTGTGGTTTTATTGTTCACCCTTTTCCAAACAGCAAAAATAGATAGGCCTACTAGAAACTAGAATTCGAATTCCTCTGTGATTCACTGAATTGATGTTTAGTCTGCAAAGATTTTATTTATATAAATGTAGCACAATGCGTTGAGCCAAAGGGAGAAAATGCGGATTGTTGCATTTTCCTCCTTTGTCCTAAGCCTTTTCTATTGGGAACCCCAAAACTTTAGATTATCTCATTTTGCAAAAGGTTAAGTGATCTGCACTTAAAGGTTAAGTTAGGTGATGTCAATATTTAGTGGGTGATCTAATCTTATTGGACACTTTCCCACATGACAAAAAATGAGACTGGTCTAAATTCAAAGTAGCTAGTGACCACAATTTCATTTTATACGTTTATGGTCTTTCTTGACAGAAAACGTTGGAAAAGAAGAAATTGCTTGTTTTCCAAAGCCATTATCATGTGAGGAGTCAAAAAGAGTCATTGTGTGGGGATAGGTTAACACTTTCTTATGCCAAAAATAAGGGTGGTCCAATGTGGAAGAGGTTGTATATGACAAAATAATTCATATCAAGAGAAGAAACTGTATAGACCTATATCATACGATATAATGGTATTGATGGAACGAGAGACATCGCAGAAGAAGAAGAAGATGAAGAAGAAGAAGAAGAAGAAGAAGAAGAAGAAGAAGAAGAAGAAGAAGAAGAAGAAGAAGAAGAAGAAGAAGAAGAAGAAGAAGAAGAAGAAGAAGAAGGAGAAGAAGAAGAAGAAGAAGAAGGAGAAGAAGAAGAAGAAGAAGAAGAAGAAGAAGAAGAAGAAGAAGAAGAAGAAGAAGAAGAAGAAGAAGAAGAAGAAGAAGAAGAAGAAGAAGAAGAAGAAGAAGAAGAAGGAGGAGGAGAAGAAGGAGAAGAAGGAGAAGAAGAAGAAGATTACCTTTTGACAATTTAAGTCTAAATTGTACATTGTATGGAAAATGGTTAATTTCAATTGATACAAAAATCGACATGCGTCCTTAGATAAGATAGATATAGAGAAACAATAGGAGTACAATCACTTACAATCTGCTTACGTCACGTAAACAAATAAATCGTCGCTTTTCAACAAAAACCTCGTAAATGCAGCTTGTTTGAAGCTGCAGTTACGAGATTTTAGTTGAAAAGCAGCGGAATAACAAATAATAACGATAAAAATATCTTTGTCATCTTGCACCAGCTGACCATGGGTTACACTTTCGTTTTGTTCATGAGTACCGTCGGTGTAAATGCAAAACCTCGTATGTCAATTCTTGCGATTTTCAAATTACAAATTTGTGTGCCCAATTTAGACAATTCTCGCAGGTCTTGAGATATTTTTACAGATCAGTATCAATGATACATTATTTATGAACAATATGTCCAAATTCCAAGTAAAACATTTCAGTTTGGGAAAAGTTATTAAACTTTTTTCCTTCCCCTTTAAAATTTTCCAAAAACGAGATACGAGGTTTTGCATTTACAACGACGTTATGCATGTTACATAGCACATTCTCACACAATCACTTTTTTTAACTCCCCCAAAAGATAATCACTTTGGAAAGCATAGTGGAAAATGAAGAAATTGCTTGTACCAAGCAATTTCTTCATTTCCCACAATGCTTTCTACCATCAACGACTAACAAACATAAATGATCACCCACTCGAAGTTGTCGTCTGTAATATCTCTGAAATTGGACTAGTTCAAAATTTTGTCGTCTGGTAATGGGATAGTCCTCCCTCAATATCGGTAATCGTTTTCTATACTCTCCGTGCAGAGTTTACCGATCCATTTCACCTCTGTCGTCGGGATATCGATTTAGTTACGTTTTCAATATTATGACGTCATTAACTGCGTCATACCTGCTATTCAGCCTTGTCCAATGAAATATCGCTAACGTGCTAGTACACACATCCAATAGTGATAATCATCCAATGAGAACCCTGCAGTTCAGATACTTTCACGTTATTTCAAACAAATTATTATTTGAAGTTTATGGCGTCACTCAATTTTAGCTCATTACCAAACGACAAAATTTTAGGACGGTCCAATTTGAAAGCTGCTGCAGACGACAAAGTAAATGTTCACAAAAGGCCAAAATGTTTGTGTTATAGCCGAGAAAGTATTTAGACAAAAGGAGAAACTGCTGGTTACCAGCAGTTTCTTCTTTTGTCTTAATGTTTTCCCAAGCATTTTCTTTTAGGGACGTCAAAATTAGGTCTTGTTTGGAAAAGGATTAAAGGCCCTTTTCTTAAAAAAAAGATATGAAAAAATTAATTCGTTCGTTGTGTCAATTAGAGCCAGCGATTAGATAACGAATTCCAGCAAAAATCGCGATAATAGATTGTGTCGTGAAATGGGCAAACAAAAATTGGACAGCAGATGGGTAAGGAGACGTGGAAAAGAGTCATTCATTGAGAGGGAATGTGCTTCAAGGAAGAATGACGTTGTAGTCAAATGACGTGACGTTCGTTTGCAGCGCGCCGTGCCGCGAATATGTATATAGCTCAATGTGTTATCCATCTTTTATACGAAAACAACGTGCTATTTGTATGAAATTTCACATTTATAAAGATAAAAGATTATGAAAGCATATATCAAACACGTGAGACAATATTATGTCTGTGAAACAGTTAATTAAGGTTGTCTCAAAATTTTACGAACTACCCAGTTACGCAGGGATCGGGATCAATGAAGGAATCCTATGACAAAATGCCCCGCTTTTCTGCACTGTAACTGTAAATAATGATCTCGAAGAATTCCCGTGTTGTCCGTTACTGTATAATGATACACAATTGGCTGACAGAAACAAACAAAATATTGATCTTGGATTATTAGAGGACAACACGGATCTTGATCAAAATGCATGTATACGCAGACTTGTCGGGATCAATGATGAGCTCCATTGAGAAAAAAACGCCCTGTTTTCTGCACTGTGACTGTAAATAATGCTCTCGAAGAATTTCCGTGTTGTCCGTTACTGTATAATGATATAGCATTGACAGACATGTAAAAGCAAAACATTGATAATTGGCATTTCGACATGAGCAGAAATTAGAGAAATCCAATGTCAAGATGACGATTGTCAACTCATACTGAACTGTAAATAACAATTTCGAAGAATTCCCATGTTGTCCGTTACTGTATAATAATATACAATCACATATATATGTACGAGGGGTGATCAAAAAGTTCCCGGAAAAATGTTCTTATTTTTTTATTGATAGTCGGATTTTCACCAAATTTGAACTATAGCAATTTTCTAATTTGGATGCAAACTAAATTTAGTCACATGCAACATAAAAGGAAATTATCGTTGTCACGGCAACGTCAATGACGTCGACCCAGCCAAAAATTATACTATTTTGATTAAATAAGCGTTTATATAAAGTCTTGTCATACGCGCGTTTTTAACGCAAGTCGTCCAAACTTCGTACATTTAACGCGCGAATAGAAAGCATTATATGATTGACGTCATATGCAAATGTGACGTCATTTGTTATTGTGGTTGCCATTTTATAGAGTGTGTGCAGTAAAAATGAGTAGCGAGCAGAGAGCAGCGGTAAAACTGTGTGCGGGAAATAATATTTCGGTAAATAAAACTATTGAAATGTTGCGAAATGTCTATAGTGATGCTGCAATGAAAAAAAAAAAAAAAACAGCTGTTTATGATTGGTATCGACGCTTTCAGAGTGGCCGAAAAGACACAACAGACGATGCGCGCACTGGACGTCCGACGTTGATAACGTCGACGCTCGTCACACAAATCAAGACGTTGTTAGATCAAGACCGACGTATCACCATACGCGAGTTACAAGACAAAGTTGAGTGTAGTTATGGTACTGTGTTTAATGTAATTCATCAAGACTTGAATATGCATCGACTTTGTGCAAGCTGGATCCCAAAGATGTTAAATATGGAACAAAAGAAACAACGGGAGCAGTGTTGTTCGCATTTTTTTGCAGCGAGTCGAGTTAGAAGACGAGGACTTTCTGGCAAGGATAGTAACGGTCGATGAAACATGGTTAAGCCTAAATACACCCGAAACAAAGGCTCAGTCCACCATGCGGAAGGCTCCTGGCTCTCCTTCTCCGACGAAATTTAAGGTCTCTCCATCTACAAAAAAGCAGATGTTCATCATATTTTACGATGTGCGAGGAGTCGTCCTTGCTCATGCGGTAACAACGGGACAGTCAGTAAACGCAGCATACTATTCAAAGGTAATTAACAGTTTTTAATGGATTAGATATGGATATACAAATATTTAGTCTTAACATAATGTGACCAACATTTAAATTATATAAATTCGATCTAGAACGCATGTTTGTGTCATTTTAGGCCTAAGACGTGACTTTATGCGGGCGATGCGAAAGAAAAGGCCCAATCTTGTGAAACGGGTCATTTTCCATCAAGACAATGCTCCAAGCCACCGTGCCGTATCAAACAAGACCGTCATCCAAAACCTGGACTTTGAGATGCTTGAACATCAACCTTATAGCCCAGACCTGGCCCCCTGCGATTTCTACCTTTTTCCTGCAATGAAGAAGAATCTTAGGGGTCAGCACTTCGATGAGATGGCTCAACTAGCACAGGCCGTGCAACGATCCATTGATGAACTACCAGAAGATGGTTACCCAAACTCGTTCCGGTCCTGGGCTAATAGATGCAGAAAATGCATTTCTTTCAAAGGGGACTACTTTGAAAAAGATGATGCGGAAAAGTAATTTTAAAGTACAGTGTTTGTTAAATCGGGCTTGTAAAGAAAACGTTATATATTAATTGACGTCGTCAAAGCCTGGGCCGGGTTGACGTCAGTGACGTTGCCGTGGGAACTATAAAATCTGTATTCATTGATTGCCATAAAATATAATTTACAAGCATATCAAAAAATGGATGATCCTTTTATAGTTCAAATTTAGTGAAGATCGGACTTTTAATAAAAAAATAAGAACATTTTCCGGGAACTTTTTGATTACCCCTCGTACAAACAAACAAACTATTTGTCTTAGATTATTGGAGGACAACATGGGTCTTGATCAGACTGTGTGTATACGCAGGCTGATCGGGATCAACGTTGGGCTCCAATGAAATAATGCATCCTTTTTAGATAGACTCAAACTCAAATGTGGCACTGTAACTGCAAATAATTCTCTCAAAGAATTACCGTGTTGTCCGTTACTGTATAATGATACATCATTGACAGACAGATAAAAACAAAATATTGATCTTGAATTATTAGAGAACAACGTGGATCTTGATCAGACTGTGTGTATATGCAGGCTGGTCGGGATCAATATTGGGATCCAATGAAAAAATGCCCAAACCAAAATGTAGCAATGCAACTGTAAATAACGCCCTGGAAGAATTCCCTTGTTGTCCGTTACTGTATAATGATACATCATTGACAGACAGATACAAACAAAATATTGATCCTAGACGCTTCCTGAGGGAAAACATTCACGTTAAATTGACATCTCGTTTTCTGAGAGCTGAGTCAGGCGGAAATGTAAGAGAAATGTGGCTTTATGTTGAACTCCTTTCCTAAACAAGACATGGTTTTGACCTCCGTGAAAGAAAAGAGATTGGGAAAATTGAGACTACAGAAGAAAATACAAACAAAAAAGTGATCCTGGACTCTTCCTATTGGAAAACATTCACGTTAAATTGATAGTTTTTTTTCCAAAAGTGAGTCACGTGGAAATGCAAGATAATTTGGCTGTTTGGGAAAGACCCTTCTCCAATGAAGATTTTGGTGTGTTTCAAATTTATTCATTTGTGGGAGACTTTTTAATCCATTCCAACAATGGTGACGCATTTTGATGCCAATACAAGATAAAAAGCAAAGGAGAACTTTGTGGAAAATAAAGAAATTGCTTGTGGCATTTCCTACATTGTTTTTACCCCCCCAAAACACCAAAAAATGTAACATTTCATTCACTTATGGTAGCCAACCCCTTAAAAGCACCAAAGAGCCTGGGGCAAAATTTGAAAAGTGCAAATAATTCCTAAACTGTGTTACATTTCCATTCCAAATACAAACATAAGCATTTTGCACGGTTTAGAATTTTGAATTAATGCATACTTATCGAAATATTTGACAAAAATGTCCAAAATTACCTCCCTTGCATATGAATATAGAGTAAATTAATAATTGTAAATTATTTTCTTCTTGAAACATAATATTGAAATCTGGCACGGTGAATCAAATTATGTGAAGTGTATTTACAAGTGTGTGTAATTTGATGCATTTCGTACGGCTAGAAGGTGGTGATTTTTCAGGGTCTGTAAACCTTAAAGTTGTCGTATGCAACACCTTTGAATTTGGACCAGTCCAAAATGTTGTCGTCTGGTGGTGGGTTAAATATTAAAAGAGAAAGTTTGTTGAAGAACACATTCGTGATCGTTATCTGGGACACGAATGGGAAAAAGTCGGTTACCATGGCAACGGTTTTCTGCCAATAATTGAAAATCCAATTTTCGTTCGTCCATCAACCCCTTCCCAAACAAAACATGCTCTTGACGTCCTGGCACAAAAATCTTGGGAAAACATTGACACAAAAGATAAAAATGCTGATAAAGAGCAATTCATAATTATGTCTCAATAATTATTTTGTGTTCTATATAGTACATGTAAACAACACATATTTTCATCAGCATCCATATTTTGTCGTTTGCAACAGCCTTTAAATTTAGTAAGCCTAGATGTCTGTCGTAAGGGAAAGAGTTAATTACGAGATTACTTGTCCTCTCCAAAGAACTGCACGCGATATGTATTTTTTAAACGTTGTTAAAAAACGAATTGCGCCATGTTTGTACAAACTAAAGTTAACAAGAGTTATCTCAGGACAGCCAAACGCAACTATCAAGTGCTGGATAGTGAACAATTCTTAGTCTAAGATTCCATTAAATTAAATGCTAAAGTAACAATTTTTTGCCTAGAGGCTTATATTATGGTCACAGAAGCATGTGCCAAGTTTGAAAGCAATAACTGTTTCAGAAAAATATGTTACCACAGATATATGTAAGTTGCATGCAAAAACTTACCAAGAATTTCTTAATCTAAAAAGGGTATAAGTTCCACAAAAGTACGTGTTAGAGAGGTGGACTTTTGCCTAGAGGCTGATCTTATGGTTACAGAGACATGTACAAAGTTTCAGAGCTAAACCAGTGGTAGAGACAGAGATTCAAAAAACTTGCATGTGAAAACTTAACCAAAGCAATACGCTGCCGCCAATGCCAGAGTGCCTAGACCCCCCCCCCCCCCCCCCTCCCACGAATAGTCGCGCTAAAAATGAGATTTTCTTATTTTCTTATCGAGTCAATTCATACGTTTTGATTTTGTCATCAGCGTGATCATTTTCTTCATATATGATCGCAGACCTACGGAAATTTAGATCAGAGTTACAAAAATACACGAATACTGTATGCTTAAAATAATCGCCTTTGCTTAACAGTCATGCGTTTACGTATTTCTTAGGCCTCTGCGAATGTTAACGACCCCCAAAAACGTATATTTTTTATTATGTTCGACCGATTTCACGGTGGTAAACTCGGGAGGGAGGGTACGTTACTGATAAATTCTTTAGTTTTTGATCACATTTATAATACTTTCTTCAAATGCATGTTCTACGATTCTTAAAAAGAGCAACCCGACATACTTGTGCAAAAAGTGATAAATCTAAGCCCTACGAATCATTGATAGTGTAAGGCAGCAAATAATTTAATTTATCTCAATCTCGCATAAACCTTAAAAGAGCGACAACTCTTGATACGATTGACGGTTAACCATGCGATTGTTTCCCTTATTAAAGATCACATAATGAGTGGATGTCTAAAGTACCTATATAACACTGGTGGTGAACTCGGCCAAAGCGAGGGACGTTTTTCGCTACAACAAAGTACAGATATTTTGCGTTTAAATGTGAGTTTAAAGATCTGATTGGATAGTCTTTCTAATAACAATGAATTTGTTAAAAAAAAAAGACCAGGCCCCGGTTTCTCGAAAAAACTTAAGTATATTCTCATGAGTTCATGCTCAACTTCTATTCAATACCAATCAACGTTGATTGGTATTCAATTGAAGTTCACGTGGATTTCGTGCGATTTAACCACGATGCTCAGATTTGAGCATGAGAAGATACTTAAGTTTTTTCGAGAAACCGGGGCCAGGTTTAGCGATATGTATTGATGTTGTTATAAAATCTCGTTACTACGGCTTTATCGAAGCCGTAGTTACGATATTTTATAACAACACCGACGGAATACTATGATCGCGAAAAAACGTCCCACGCTTTGGCCGAGTTCACCACCAGTGTATAATAGGCTGGTTCGAGAACATCAATTCTTGGTTTAAACGACGTTTTGGAAACGGATGTATGAATACGATAAAATATGTTCTTTCTTCAACTTCAGTCTGCACCATAACTATAACAAAATGTACTTGCGCTGTTTCGACCAAGGTATAATGTTGCAAATGACGCATATAATTACTTTATCAAAGAAAGTGTGAAAAATCAACATCTATTGTAAGTCAACGTTTATTTACAGAGTGGAGTGTTGATATGTAAAGAAGTACATCACATCTAATTTATATAAGTAAAGCATAGTAAACTATAGCCCAACAGATTTAATCCGGGTATCTGCATATGTAATGACCCACACGGCAATTTGTCTTCTCAAGGTGCCCAACTAACGGACTTTATCGACGAAGATAAAGTTGTCCCGGATTAAATTTGGTGTACTATAATTGTTAAAAATACACATACAAAAATGCATAGAATCAAAACAAGAACGGTTTAAAACAACAAAAACAATAACGAAAACAAATTGGTGTTAAACTCCACTTTTAATCAAGCTGGAGATAAGAACTTTTGCAATATCACCGACGATAAGAGTATAAAAATCGTCAGAAAGCATATCATACCGTATCACATATTTATTTCTTTGGCATTCAAAACCGTTACATACCTCATATAGATAAGACAAAATGAAGACACAGAAAATGTTAATAATCGCATGACTTAGAGACATAAATTATAAAGCAGAAGTACAGGGTAGAACATTGTTTATTTCATATTTCTAAAACGAACAACATTTCTTTAACCCATTTGAATTGTCTCTACAAATGCATACTGAGAACATACGACTTGAGAGAAAATGAGATTTTTTTTCCCTGTTAAACATATGTACACTTTTTCAGATTTGTATTTATCAACGGGAAAATATGGAGAAAATATGACGTACTTTACCCCATTAGTTATATAATTATTTTCATACGTGAATGTAAAATCAAAACAAAATTACCTGTATTATGTGTCAAAACGGTCGAGAAAACGTTGAAAAACAAAGAATTTTACCCCTATTCCAAGCGCTTTCTCACGACTAATGGCATTGATCTAGGACCTGAAAAAATGTCCCTTCATGCTTTTGAGTCAAACATTTTTCCAGATCAGCCTGCGTTTACACGCAGTCTGATCATGAACCATGTTGCTCTTCAACAGCTTCTTGGTGACATGTAGCCACTTTGAGACTGCAGCATAGATCCCAGTCAGACTGTACTAAGGTACAGGATTATCTTTGAACTTGGTCGTATAAAATGCTATATTTGCCGTTTTGTACAATATCCTGGCTCATTAATTAAATTAGATCTTGTCATAGTAGAATTCTACACCATGGCTATTCGTACAAACACATATTTTACACCGAGATAAACATAAATTCGAGATACCGAGAGTCACCAGTATTGACATATCAATCCAATGGGTAGACGTGTTGCCGCAGTATTTTTACCTCCGGGTGGCTCATAGCGGCTGATCTTGCCGCAGTGTTGTCAGTTTTTCGCTTCTTGTCAACAAACACCTCGTAACTGCAGCTTGTTTTAAGCTGCAGTTACGAGGTTTTTGTTGAAAAGCGTCGACATATCATTCCTTAAAACAAGCTGCAGTTACGAGATTTTTTTTGAAAAGCGTCGACATATAATTAGTCCTCATGGTCTAATGGGTAGACGAAATCATGTTGCCGCAGTATTTTACATCCGGATGGCTCATGTCGGCTAATCTTGCCGCAGTGTGGCCAGTTTTTAGCTGCTTTTCAACAAACACCTCGTAACTGCAGCTTATTTGAAGCTGCAGTTACGAGGTCTTTGTTGAAAAGCGTCGAGACATCAGTCTTCATGATCCAAAGGGTAGACGAGATCGTGTTGCCTCAGTATTTTACATCCGGGTGGTTCATTACGGCTGATCTTGCCGCAACACGGCCAGTATTTGCTGTCTGGGTGGATCGTTTTGTGTTCTTCTATCGACAAGTTCAGCCTATCCTTCCAAACCTGGCAATGGAAAGAAACAATAGTCCGGTCACGATATATTGTATTATGGTACATGTTTACAAATTTTACCTTTGTAAACATGGGGAAAAATCTTAATTTTCGATAAAATTTTGCACGCATTGGTGTCCCACACCTGCAAGATTCGAACCACTTCATGCAAAATTACAGTTGTTTGGGAGTTCGATATCGCGTCATTCAAAAACGTAAATTTTGTAAACACCATATCGTGATCAGAATAAAGATCCGATTGAAAACAAAGTAAATATTAACCCTGTTTAAAATATCAAGTTGATCCTATTTCAAAACTGCTGAATACGCAAAAACGTACGCTGATATAGAGATAATTTGTTTATAATATAGCACTGACAATATTGAGGTAAAAGGAGGAAATGCTGGTTACCAGCATTTTCTTCAATATTTTTAATGTTTATTCTATTAGGGGCGTCAAAACCAGGTTTTGTTTGAGAAAGGGTTAATACGTATTTCATAATTCAGAGGGGTCACTCAGCATGCGAAGTTGGAACTATAATTCGTTGGCTGGTTTTCTTGTGTTTCAATCAATCAATCAATCAATCAATCAATCAATCAATCAATCAATCAATCAATCAATCAATCAATCAATCAATCAATCAATCAATCAATCAATCAATCAATCAATCAATCAATAAAAAAATCAATCGATCAAAAAAAATCAATCAATCATCCATCCATCCATCCATCCATCCATCCATCCATCATCCTACCAACCAAACAAGCAAGCAAGCGAAACAAGCATGCAAGCAAGCAAGCAAGATAGCAAGCAAGCAAGCAGGCAAGCAAGCGAGCAGAGCACTGCCTATTTTATGCAAAGTGTGACATATTCCTCACGTGTGATTACTGTGGTTAATGAGTAACCAAATCCGGGAAACCATGAAAAGGCAATGTCATAAAATTATGCTGATAAGAAAATATCGGTCATCAATAATCGCCAAAAAATGCTGACGTTAGATCGCATAATAAAGATCTGACTAATCTGTCCGAGACATGTTTTGATATTTACCCTTTCCTAAACAAGACCTGGCCCCGGTTTCTCGAAAAAACTTAAGTACGTTCTCATGCTCAAATCTGAGCACCGTGCTCAAATCGCACGAAATCCACGTGAACTTCAATCGAATACCCCTCAACGTTGGAGAGTATCCCTTTGAAGTTGAGCATGTTCTCATGAGAATATACTTAAGTTTTTTCGAGGAACCGGGGCCTGGTTTTGACTTCCCTAAAACAATAGGCTTTGGAAAACATTGAGACAAAAGAAGAAATTGCTGATAACCAGCAGTTTCTCTTTTTGTCTCAATATTAAGAAAAAGGGATGTTAGTAATAGCCTTTCTTGAACTTCTAAACGGCCACCTCATTCTTTCACTTATAAACCGACATTTTTGATAATAGAACTAATCATGTTTTGGTTCTTTGCAAAATATTATAATGGCATTTTGCAATCATTTTCAATGCAGCCACGTATTGACAAAACCTTGAAAAATTTCTTTGGCGAATTTGCCCCCCCCCCTCCCCAGGAAAAAAAAAAAAAAAAAACCCACAAGATTTTGCCGGTATTATCGCAGCACTATTTTGCCGGTATTATCACAGCACTAAGTAACTCCAGCTTTCATAATCTGGAATTACGAGGTTTTGCAATAACACTGACGATTTACCTGATAGGGTTGAGGCGGGGCGGCATGGAAGCCACATTTACCAAGACGGGACTGCTCGCCGTGCACCACCAAGCCGCAGTTACGACAGTAGGGAATCATTGATGGCGTGACCTTAAACCGCTTGTTAAGCGCGGAACCAGTCGACTCGTCATGTGACCTGGTAACAGCCAATCGTTGTCCTGCTTCGGAATCACAATCACCCAAAATGGAAGTAACGTCAAGAGAAGGCGCTGACATCTTAAATAAAATAATTTATACATTTGAGCCAGGATCTGGAAAAAGGTCCCTTAAGATTTTTGAGTCCAGCATGGTTCCAGATCAGTCTGCGTGCAGCGAATAGCTTCTTCATGACCTGCAGCAACCATAAACACGGTGGAGATTGTGCATCATGGGATGGATAACGAATACGGACTAAATAATATCCATTCTGGTAAGATTTTTTGCAATAACTTCCTTACTTGTGCGTCAATTTTGCAAAGGTTTGTTGCATGTAGCCCGCCTTACCGAGCTCTTTCATCGGATGTACCGGTATGACATATTAGATAACTCGTGGTACTCCAACCGACCAGAAAGCGAAATGGTATTACCTATCTGGAAACTCCTTGTACTTTTCTCAAAAATCGATCCCAACCGACTAGAAAAAGGATCTGGATTTTATGTCGTTTTTCGGGTCGGTTGGGATCAATTTTTGGACAAAGTACAAAGATTCTACAAACAAGTCCTATATCTGAGGAAAGAGCTCAGTAATGCCGGGTACATGCAACAAACCGCTTGAAAATTGACGCACAAATAAGAAAGTTATTGCACAATTTCTTACCTGAAGCGAGGCAAAATTGTCCGTATTCGTTATCCATCCCATCATGCACAATCTCCACCGTGATAAAGAGCTGCATAATATCTGTGCCAGTCTCCATTCAGGAACTGACGGACATTGAAATGCTATAAGGGACCTTTTTCCAGATCCCCGCTCATCTGTAGGCTGTTAATATCCACTTATGAATCTGTTTTGTACTGAATTTACAAAATGGTTCTTATTTCTACCTTTAAACGAATTTTGCTAATTGTAATAGGGTTTTATTGTTTACTGACCATTTTATCCTTTTGATTTAGCTAGTTTATTAAGATGTTCATAGTAATCTAGCTTTAACGTACAACCAATTTTCAAACATCACAAATTGTCTAAAATGGAAGCAGTTGCAACTCATGAAAACAAATGCTGACAATCAACATTAATGCTTTCCCACTGTGTTTTTAAAGATTTTATAATGAAAGGTGTTAAAATCATTTTGCATCGAAATGAATAGAAGAAACTATAGCATATGGAAGATGCAAGTTCTCCTATGTACATACCAAACTTAAGGAACTTTCGCTTCTGGTATCGTGTCCAGCCAAAGCCTCTTCTAAACTCCGTTCTAAAATGCCAACTTTCAATGCCAGATTCGTGTTCTCTAACTCTAGACGTTGTATCTGAATAATTATAAGATTAAAAATAAGACCGTCACTAGAGACAGAGATAATAAAAATGAATTAGGAACTCATATTATCAATGGTCAACTGGAAAAAAGTGTGGCCTAAAAATCACAAGGGACCTTTTTTCAGATGACATCTCAAATTTATTGCTCTTACACTAAATTTTAATAGGTTTTTGTTTTATAAAGTATTAAAACGAGTTTGCAATTTGCATCATTTATTTTGATTTATATCTAAACAAAAAATGACAATTTCATAATACTATATATATACTTTGTGTTTAATAGCGTTTGGGATGAACGAATTTAAATTTTCAATAATTTTCAACCATGGTTAGTAAACGAAGCCGATTGGCATTGTCGTTCAGAGGAAGAAGTTGAATGAAGGTTAACCCTTTCCCAAACAATACCTTGTTTTGACGTCCTTGATAGAAAAGGCTTAATTGGGAAACATTGAAACAAAAGAAGAAACTGCTGATAACCAGCAGTTTCTCCTTTTGTCTCAATATTTTCTGTACCACTTCAAAAACTGCAACAAATGATAAAATGGAAGTTATTGATGATAGAATTTGTGTAAAATATGGTACAGAAAATATTGAAACGAAAGGAGAAACTCCTGGTTATCAGCAGGTTCTTCTTTTGTCTCAATGTTTTCTCAAACCATATCTATTAGGGACGTCATAACCAGGTCTTGTTTGGGAAAGGGTTAAACACAAGACACAAAATATGGATATCGCAACTTAGAAAAAACACACACACGCACACAAAACCCTCCAAAACAAACTCTTAACAGCTACAGCTTCGATTTTCTTGGTGTTGCTGAAAGGCGACGATATTCTGGAAGCATTATGAAGTCGAATACGTGTACATTCATTATGTCATAAGGGGTTAAGTCTATCGTACATACAAAATCACTTACCTCGAGTTTTGATTCATTATTCAGCATTGTTATGCTTTTGTTCAAGTCCGCATTTCTCTGTTGTAGCGCATGTAACTCTTCTGTCAGTTTTTTACCTTCACCTTCATAAAACCTGGCCTCTTTATAGTGATCCTCTCTGTCCTTAGCTAAAACATCACGTTCAGTTTTGGTCTCAATTAAGTCCTTCAGACATGCTTCATAGTTGCGTTTCATTCTGCCATATTGTTGTTCCAGATCATTCTTGTACATTATGGCTTCTGTGAGCTTATCTTTGGTATCGCGATGTTCTTCTTTTTCTCTTTCAATCTGATTCTTTAAATCCTCTAGTTCTCTTCTTTTTGATGTAATTGCTATAGTATGATCTTGTTGAGCATGGAGCAGTTCTACATCTTTTCTTTGGTTTTCTTCTTGACATTTAGTTAATTCTGCTTTGAGACTTTGTACTTCATTCTGCAGTTCATCTATCAATTTATCCTTCCTCTCGTCATCGAGGTTTGAACTCGCTTCGCTCCGGAATGACGGTTGGTGATGTTCTGTCCTACTCTGTGTGCTTGTTGGCAGGCTACCACTTGATGACGCAACCCAACTACACGAGTCATACTGATTTTGTTCTGATGACTCTGACACGTTCTGAGTTATGTCTTCACTTGTAAGTTCACCATCTTCAGAATTCTCAGAGACTTGGTTTTCTTCAGGATGGATATCTGTGTAACTATCAAGGTTTTGGGTTGGTGTAACGGAGTACCCGTATCCCGACATAGCGTCGAGATCACATCCGACACACAAACTGTAATAAACCAAAAAAGGAAGAATTCTGACTACACAAGAACTTATCCCATCACGAGACGGTAAACAATAAGTCGAAATTCAAAGATATAACAGACGGCATTTTAATGTTAATATAACTTTACAGTATTTCGCCTTTGGGATAGAAAACCTAACGGGAAATAAAGAACTGTTTAAAACCATGCATCCACATGCATGTATATTATACACGGTGGAGATTGTGTATCAAGGGATGGATAACGAATACGGACAAAAATAATCTCGATTCTGGTAAGATATTTTGCAATAACTTCCTTATTTGTCTGTCAATCTTCAAAAGGTTTGTTGCATGTACCCGCCTTACCGAGCCCTTTCATAGGATGTATGACAAATTAGATAACTCATGGTACTTTTTCCAAAATATTGTCCCAACCGACCAGAAAGCGAAATGGTAACGTCTACGGCCAAATTAACCACGCTTCAGGTAAGAATTTGTGCAATAACTTTCTAATTTCTGCGTCAATTTTCATGTGGTTTGTTGCATGTACTCCGTCATACTGAGCCTTTTTCTCAGATGTATTACTTATCTGGAAACTCCTTATACTTTTCTCAAACACCGATCCCAACGGACTAGAAAAAGGGCCTGAATTTTTTGTCGTTTTTCTGGTCGATTGGGATCAATTTTTGGACAAAGTACAAAGATTCTACAAACAAGTCATATATTTGAGGAAAGAGCTCAGTAATGCGGGGTACATGCAACAAATCGCTTTAAAATTGACGCAGAAATAAGAAAATTATTGCCTAATTTCTTACCTGAAGCGAGTCAAATTTGTCCGTATTCGTTATCCATCCCATCATGCACAATCTCCACCGTGTTATATGTCAATTACAGCAATTTTGCTGTTAGCGTTTAACTATGTGCATTAAATACCATTCCTGATTCGCTCATGCAAATCATCTAAAACTAGCTAAATTATGATAAATGATCCACATGCACGTTATTAAAGCTTACGATAAATGACCTGGCAGAGTATCTCTGGCTAATCGAGAGAGATGATCTGTAATTGCCTCTCTGGTTCATGCCACCTACAGCAAGAACCGCAATGGAAATAAGAGCTTGCTCTTTATTGCGTCATCCTTGGTGTAGGGAGCATGTCATGTTTCTTTTAAGTAATCTATTATATCTTTAAACTGTATATATGATTATGACATTTTTTACATCATGAACCATTATATGTAACTTATGCCGAAATAAAATTATTATTATCAATTATTATTAAAAATTATTATTATTATTATCGTTAGCTATATTAGTAGGCTACATTATAATAGTTTCCCGACCAGACACATTTCTGACTGTTCCGATTCGAAAGCTGTTGCAGACGATAGCATGGATATTGAAAAAGATAGGAACAATTTGTGAAAAATAGCATGTAAAATATTGTGGGAAAATGATTTTTTTTTGGTTTGTAGCGTTTCTCCCGTTGCCTTGTAATTTTACAGTAATTTGTGTTTTCGGGGAGCCCATCCGGATTTTGTATGGGAAAGGTTTAACACTTTTAAATTGACAACATTTCGGCGGTCAAAATTCAAAAGTGTAGCAGACAACAAAAATGAACGTTCACTTTATTTATACAGAAAATAGAGAGACGGAGAAAATGATGGTTATCACCATTTTTCTTTTCTGTCAATAATTTCACCCGTTTTTGTTTGTGAAAGGATTACTACGCGAAAACGATCGACCGGACTTCATAAACCTTTTCTCAAACAATGCATCTTGTTTGTTCTGACGGACTTTTTTTAAACAGTGGTTGATAAAAAAAAGATCAATAATATTTGTCCCTTTTCTCATCAATAAGTTTTTTTTTAATGAAGAATGCACACTTTCTGCATTGACTTTATCTTTTTAAAAAAGTATGCCGTTTGACGCGTCAAAAAACTTGGGAAACACACTGTTAAAAAAGAAAGAACATACTGATAATTAGCTTTTTCTCCCTTTGTCTAAATATTTTCTGTGCTATATTACGCACAAATCTTATCTTTATAACAATCCATTTTGTAGTCTGCAGTTGGTTTCAAATAGGAGCTTTGCAACTTTTTTCTCCTAAAAGGGCAATGATTTTATGCAGTTAACCGTGACGCAATTTCGGACAAACAATAGTATTTTCGTAGGTGTTTATATAAAACTTCGTACCTACGGCTTGTAGCAATGAAGCAATCCGTAGTTACGAGGTTTTTAACAACACCGACGGTTTTTCAAAACATAACAGTAAACCAAGTCTATTTTAGAACAAAATTCATAGCAATTGGGAAAGGGTGTATAACGTCTGCTAAATACCTTTAACACTTTTCAAAACAATGCCTGATTTTGACGTTCTTAAAGGCGAGGCTTTTGAAAAAAATGAGACAAAAGGAGAAATTGCTGATAATAAGCAATTTCTTCTTTTTCCTCAATATTTTCTGTGTTTTTTTTCACAGATCCCGTCTTCATCGGCGTATATTTTGGCGTCTGCAATAGCTTTCAAGCTGGCCAACCCTTGTTTTCACGTTTGGCAAATGGTAAAAATATAGCAAAGACCCGTTTGGGAAAAGGATTTGAGTTCTCTATCATATGACTGTGTGTAAAAAGATAAAGAAGTAAATTAAATTATACAAAAATACGTTTTTCATCGTCTAAAGCACATGATAGTATTTGTTCTTCCCCGTTGAATTTTGGAAGGTGTCCAAAATTATGCAAATAGAAAATGCGTTATTCCTTTGATTTCGGGACTACCTATATAATATCCATGTTTTACCGTTAGAATCAAGTAATTAGCACAAAGATTAATTTGTTTTGCACATATATGTTTTTATTAACCATTTCCAAACACATCATGTTTTTGACGTTCTAAATAAAAACAAGAGCTTCGCAGAGCGGCGCCTATACGCCCGAGAGGGGCTTGTCAGTAATTTTTGCCATTTATTCAATTCAAGGGCAGATAATTCAAACATAAAAAAATATCAAAAATTTGTTTGCACAACCAGACAACATAGAGATTCATTGTGGCTAGTTTGATTTAATTCTAGTTGTAACTGTAGGAGTTGCGAACGCGAGAAAATGGGCATTTTTCCTTAAATTCAAGGGCAGATAATTCAAGAACAAAAAGAGTTATCTGAATTCCGTAAGTAATGTGCATAACTAGACACCATGAAAATTCATTGAGGCAAGTTTGATCAAATTCTGATCAAAACTGTGGGAGGAGTTGCGCACACAAGAAGATGGGCATTTTTCCTTAAATTCAAGGGCAGATAATTCAAGAACGAAAAGAGTTATCTGAATTTCGTAAGTGGTGTGCACAACTACACACCATGGAAATTCATTGTAGCAAGTTTGATCATATTCCGATCAAAACTGTAAGAGGAGTTGCGCACACAAGAAATTGCTAACGGACGGACAGACGGACAGACAGACGGACGGACGGACAGACGACCGGGGCCATAACATAATACGACCCTTCGGGCGTATAAAAAGTGTGGGAAAATCTTCAAGAGAACACTAGCAGTTTCTCCTTTTATAACACTATATTCTGAGCTATATTGCTATTATATACTCGGCAAAACTGCTAACGCATCACTCAGATCTTTGTTGATCTTTTTTAACGAATCTAAAGAATACCTTCAAAATTTGCACATGCTGACTACCACTATTTGATAAGAGATCTAGATGAAATTTCATAGTAAATGTTACAGTATTTTGTAAAATATTGAACTTTTAATAAGGACACCCTTAATTCTAAAATTCATAAAGTCTGAAATTTGATTAAAATGGAAAATTCACGCATAACTTTCAAACCTTTTGCATTGGCTGAAAGAGTTTCTGTTTATAAAAGTAACCCTTCAAAAAACAAACCGACGGCTTTAACATTTTTATGGGCGCGTAATATATTCCCACAGAGGCATTGTTACAACACTAGCCGTTGTTGTCATTGATGGCGTCGACGGCGACGTAGGTTACGCAGACAAAAACGTATCGGTCTATATCTTATGAACTGTATAAGATGCAGTCTTGATATTTCACACATAGACAGGCCCCAACAAGACATTTTACCTGACGCTATAAAATTTGACCTTGTGACCTCGACCTTGAAAAATTGACATTTTCTTTCAAAAAGGTGCCTCTATGCGAGCTACGTTGTCCCGGAACAGCCCTTGTTATGTTAGATAGAAAATTGATTTTTTCAGAATTAAATTTCACAATAAACCAACTTTCAAAATCAATTCAAACAAAAATGATTGAAAAAGATCACAAGTTACAGGAGCCGAAAAACTGTTTTGGCCCCCCTTTGGTATGACGCGGTCACATAAGAGGGAAAACTTAGAAATAGTTTTATGAATGAGTGCAAAAACTTGTAGGATAAACATTAATTTTGCCAAATTATGAATCTAAATCTTTGACAATAAAGAAGTTATGCAATTTTAAAAAGTGATGCGTTAGCTCTTTTGCTGAGTATATATTGTGTGAAATTAGTATCTTTCAAATTGGAACAGTCCAAATTTTAGCCATTTAAGAAAGAGTTTTTGATTAAAATAAATAGCCAAAAACTTTGAAATACCAAATAATGATTGTTCTAGGGTATCGGAAACATGTCTTTTCAATAGCAATGAATTTTGTGCTAAAAATAGACTAAGTTTAGTGTTATGTATTGATAAACCGTCGGTGTTGTTATAAAACCTCGTAACTACGGCTTGAATCAAGCTGCATTTCCGAGATTTTATATCAACACCTACGAAATACTATTTGTCCGAAATTACGCAACGGTTTACTTAATAAAATCGTTCCCTACTGCAAGGTTCATATTAGAAAAAGAAGTGGTATGATTGGAAATAGTATCTCTTCAAATACCCATACAAAAGTATTGAAGCGACCAAGCCATATCTGCCAGGGGCGTCAAAATCAGGTGTTGTTTGGTAATGGATTAACCCTTTCCCAGAAGACAATATTATTTGCGGGTGCTCCCATTTGAAAGCTGAAGCTGTATATGACAAAATTGATATTAATAGGTTAGAATGTGTGTGCATAACAACCAAGAAAATATTGAGGTAAAAGGACAAAGTGCTGGTTACCAGCATTGTCTTCTTTTGCTTCGATGTTTTTCTAAGCATTTTCTATAAGGAACGTCAAAACCAGGTCATGTTTGGGAATTTGTTGAATTTTTAAATACATTTCTCATTTTTTCCACCCCCCCTTTTTTTATTAAAACATGCAACGAGGCGTAAAAGAGTAGAAAAGGGAAAATAATTTTATCAATAAGCGATTGGAGAGGAGCGATCGCCATTTTATTTGTTTACATTTTGCCAGACGTTCGATTTGTATTCAGTAAAGTATGTCAAGGTAGCTCGAAACTAGAGCTTTTCGTTTTTTAAAAAAGAAATTAAATAAGCATCGAAAAGTGAATTAATTATATACATACCTGTTTTGTCAAAGATGAGTTATATGCCCTTTTTCTTCAATTTCTTAAAAAATAATGTTCTCCGTTTGATCACAAAACATGGCCTATAAACAAAAAACTAGAACACAAAGTTACAAGATCTATTTAAATCCTGGGTATTCCCCGAAAAAAGTATTTTTAAAACCAACATGGGGTTTTTAACTTTTCAACCCTTTCCCAAATGAGAAAATTTGGACTGTTCCAAATTCTAAGATCATGCAGACGAAAATTTCGAGTGGACAATATTGTACATTTGTTCGGCTTTTTTTGTAGAAAACACTGTGGGAAATGAAGAAATTACTTGTCACAAACAATTTCTTCATTTTCCACAATGTTTTCTAAAGCAATTATCTTGTGGGGAGCCAAAAAGAGTCATTGTGTGGTAATGGGTTAAATGAATGTTGTAGGGACCAATGCTGGGTTATCGGAGGTAATATGAATATGTTTAATAAATATCATATGGAATATAACAACCTACACAGCTAGATTATTTCTATCCAAGGAAATTTCAAATGAAGTTCATTTAGTCTTTCTAGATAAAATATCTAGCCTATATAACTGACTGACCCGTCGTTTATATTTATGGTAACAGTTAAGGCAAACTGGACCTTGATAAATAGTAAAAAATGGTATCAGCACTAAAGTCAATTCCTTTTATCCATTGACAATGCAATGCACACAACAATGCAAATATTATTAAAGTAAAGATCTGTGCACAATAGAACAAAGAAATATTTCAAGGCAAAGGAGGAACTGTTGGTTATCAGCAGTTTCTTCTTTTGCCTCATTGTTTTCTCCAAGACTTTTCTATAAAAGGTTAATGTTGGAGCATTATGAGTATGATAATCTCAGATTCTATTTGTTTAAGGTAGTTTACCCAAACGAGAAACACGCGTAGTCGGAATTATTCGGACGATGTTGAAAACACTCAGCGGTGGAACTTTCCTCCGCCGAATGTTTACGACCGCGCCCGAATATGTTTGGACATGTAACGATGCCGCTCGGAAAAAAAACCCTGATGTTTTATGAATCTCGAAATGGCCACATTACGGGCATACCTTAAGTTCAAATGTTACGCAAAAACAGTAGACTGCGAAATGTATTATCTCCTCTTACCTTGGGTAATTCATTACAGCCTTTCGTCACCTTTCTTCAAAACCTCGTAACTGCAGCTTGTTTTAAACTGCAGTTCCGAGGTTTTTGTTGACAAGCAGCGAAATACCCGGACTGAGTTGACATTGTTGGATAATATGGCACCCATCTTTTCTCTGGAAAGCTGTTTTTAACGGCTACGAAGCTAGGCAGTTGATTTCATCGCACATTGGAAGAAAATCATTAAATTAACGTGTTTTATAATAGCTCGGTTGTTTTGAAAGTTTTGTTTGCCTTTCTTTACGTCGTTACTTGGATTAATATATAGTGATTTTCGAGAAAATAAAGATCAACAATTTCCGTAAAATCGCCGAGGAGTGGCGTCATACAATGGCTTGACTCCGCCCCCAATCTAGAGCATAAGGTTTCTGACAAAGTTAAAGTAAATACTTTTCTGTCATAAAGCGAAGTCTCAGTTTTTATCCATTTCTCGATCGTCCACAAACTTAAACAGTTCTTTGGCACATTCCTTCACTCACTAACGACATATTCTTTGACTGTTGTAACATTTTTTTTAACATTTACTAAGGATGAATTCCGTGTTTTAAGTATCAATTGGGGAAGTCGCTTTATGACAGAAAAGTAGGACATTTAACTTTGTCAGAAATCTCAGGCTTTCCGGGAAATGACCCATTACTTCCCGTTTTTTCCGCCATGGCCGGTATGACGTCATAACTTCAAACTGGAAGTTTAGCGTTTTTTCTTCGGTAAAGATCGGAAACGACCAAAATATCAAATTTAAAAGACGAAATAAAAACAGTTCTAATGTTTGAAAATTGTAGAAACTTTGATATTTGGTTATTAGAAAGTTGTATTTTAGACACAAGAGTTTAATTTTGCCAATCAGTGGACACTTTTAAAAGGTTCCGGAACCGCAATTGCTCTAATTTAATCTTAGTTTGGCTCCAATACAAATATGCCTAAAGGTGTTAATATCATAATCAATTAATTATATGCATTGCAAAACTAACATGGGTAATGGTATGTTATCATTTGAATAGTGAATAATTAGTTCATGTTTTTGACTTGAGAATAGGCTACTGTATTATCTCGTCTTATAGTATAAATTTTGCCATTTGGATTACTCTGAATCACTGCAAAAATAATTTTTCACAAAAGGTTGACGGTAAACGCATTTTTCTAAATTGAATGCCTACGTTACGAAGCAAAATAACAATAGAGGTTTGTCAAAGAGTTGTTCCCCTTGCGAAACTCTTCACAAAGAAAATCAAAAATGTACTTCGGTTGTTCTAGACTGGTTACCGCCCTTGAAATCTACTTCGGATTTCGTATACAACGGGTACCAGTTTACGGGTGTTCCTGAGGGGGCACAAATTTTTCCGGTAAATTATCGCTCTATTTTGTCTGTAGAAGACACACTTAAAAACTAAGTTTATTTACACATTTAAGCATGATTATACATCGAATTTTGTGCGAGATGAATCACTTATACCCCAAGATGTCAAAATCGGTCAAAATTGAAAATAAATAATTCATTATTTCTATCGGTTTCTTGTTTTATCTCTATTGTCATATTCCCATAATGACCACGAGGCCCGTTCACTTGTCTGCGCATACAATTTGATGGGATGAATAGCCGGTATATGTCGACTCCTATATCTTCCGTGGTATTTTAAAATCTTGTAATTACAGCTTAAATCAAACTGCAGTTACGAGGTTTTGCAATAACACCGGCGATTGGCATATTCCAACATAATAATTCTAACGAAATTTCGTTATTGGGAAGACAGAACATTGTAACAACGGATTATCAAATCAACATTTACGATGTTTTTGCCATTAATGGCGATTTTCGCAGAGAGATTTTACCCTTTCTCAAACTACTGAATTTAAGGCCGGCACAATTTTCAAAAAGAGTTACGGGCTATACAAATTATTGATTTCTAAAGTATAACATGAAATGTTATAGCACAGAAAATATTGCCCAAATGCGAAACTTCTGATTATCATAATCAGCATTAATGAATTTTCTCTTCTTTTGCTTCAATATTTCCCCGGATTTGCTCGACCAGGGACGTCAAAACTGGGTATAGTTTAGGAGAGTGTTAAATTTGTGCTTTGATATGATTTTTAAGCTGTATTTTGGCTTGGCAATGTAATTTCAAGTTTTGCGATCTAATAATGAACGATGGTTTGATCGATGACCGACCACTGTTCTAACGTTCCTTCTTTATTTTCTTTCTTTTCTTTTTTGTTTCATTTTTTGTCATATTCCATTCCATTCCAGTGAGGAAAGGGTTTCCAATTCGCAAATAACATGTGTTTTTGTTGTTATGGAAAAGCCGATAAAATTCTAAGTTGATTGTTATATACTGATAAGGCGATATTAAAGTACTTTACCGACAGGACCGTCAATAGCGTGTTATACCAGAAGCCCCATCTTCAAAACCCTTTAACTTGACAAAAATGATTCCATCAATATTGAGAATCGAAATGTTCTTTAAGCTTTGTTCAAAGTGTACAAATGATACTTTTGCTCACCAATCAAAGATATGTGACCAATCGGGCGAAATTGACCTCGAACGGAATCCAAAGGGAATAAATAGACGCTTATAAAAGAATAGTAATAATTATGTACAGTAATGGAGAAGAATATCGGTCATTTTAAAACAAAGAAATCTTCAAAAATGTGTAACATAATAGGTACTAATGTTGCTGTTTTCGATCGTATAGTGGTGATTTAAATAAATACAACCCTAACTATTAGGTTACCCACAACGTTTAATAAATATGACTAAATCTCAAAACATTCTTGATCAAATCCATCTGTCCGAAAGCTATGTATCATTCTACATGTTTTTCCCATCTCCCTGTTATACTCTCTTACTTGTTGCTTTATACTATCATGACCCGGCCCTCCATAATCCCTCTGATTCCCAATCTCTGTCCTGTATTGGACAATGGGTGTGGACGACCAAATCATGCAACCACTCATATCTCTTGACCGGATATTTCGCCGAAAACTAAGCAGCTCCAACGGTCATTGGATAACTGGCTCTGTGGGACCTTTCTGTATTCCTGTTACTTCATAACTAGAATATAGCTTACGTCCCAGAGCCCGTCAAACTCATTATATTACAAAACCTCCCTTCCTTAAGATTTTATCATAAACTTATTTAAAATCTCTTAAACCCCTTGAGTAATATTACAACAAATACAAACATTGAAATGGCCACTACATCAAGTCATTATTTGGTACCATTATCTATAGAACATATATTATAAAAAGTTTGTCTCTATAAATCTGCCTCAAAATCTGGGTCTGGGTTTATTTAATATATAACACAAAAGTTCATAAAACCCAATCACATCAATGTCATGACCCCTTTGCAATATCAAACACTATGTTCATCTTCACCAAATTCTATCCTTGGATATAAATGAACCCGAGGATTCATGTCCTTCAACATTGTCATCTCCTCCGAAGACGGCTCGGTTCCCGCCGTTGGACGTGGCACTTGAATGTCGTCCCCACCTTTGGGTGCCTCCGGAGATGTATGACTATTTTGAGAGCCTTTCTGGACAAGGTTTGTCAAAATACCAACCAGTCGTTTGCGATATTTACAAAATAGGATTAAAGCGATCAGAAGTACAATGAAAGCAATTATTCCTGGAATCCCCCATTCGCCATGCGTTTGGAAAAACGAAAGCCCTAAATCCTGCAGAGGACTTAAGTGGTGTATAAGTTTCTTTATTTCAATAGATTTGACATCTTCTAACATCGGCGGCAGATCCATTGGTTTATTCTTTGGCAAAACATCTAATAATTCCGTTCCAAGCGTTATCCGCGTGAAATTAACTTTCCGCAAATAATTCAAGAAGGGATCTGAGTAATCATAACTAATACTTTGCTCAGTACCAGCGATTAATGATATACGATTGTTAGTCGCGCTAAATGATGAATTTAAATGAATCAATCCGAGCGGGGCCTTAATTACTATCGTCTCGGTTTTCGGCTTATCAACATAACAAACGACGGCGAACTGAATTGTTTCCCTAGTTGCAACTGCCCACGTTTGAGAGCTGATCTCTGTGATCAACGGAAATCTGGTTTGAAGATTAATCATCGTATGGCAAAACTTATCAATATCTTTACTTTCCTTTAAAAATAAAGCAATGACACATAAGTCATTTAAAGCGACAGAATACAGTGGCTGTGAAATTTCACAAAATGCTATAAGGGGATTTTGACATTTTGACACGTCCTCTCTGTCTAATAGAATAAATTTCGTTCTTTCCATGTCAATTGCAAAATACGGACTTTCCACGTGCATGTACAGAGATAAATCCCGAGTGGCATGTTTAAGCGCAACTTCAAGGTTAAGGACCTTATGTAATTCAAACTGCGATGCATGTTCTCGCAATGGAATTGTGAGAACAACGACAATTTTGTCATCATCTATAAAAGATCCTACTTGCAAAATTTCGTAATATGGCCACAATCTTCTTTCAGGATTGAACGGCAATTTAACGGTTTTGGGTAGTTTCTTTCTAACAAGATCTAACAATTTCCTGAGTTGCTTCGGAGTTATTATTTCGGGTGAAATTTTCCCTGTTCCCAAAATGTTAAGTTCTGACTTCAAATGGTCGTGAAATAAATAAGCATTTTGCAACATCTCTTTTAACTTGTTAATGTTATAAACTAGTTGATTATATAGCTGTACGAAATCAAACAGGCGCGCCATTTCTGTAAATAAATATTTGGTATTTTCATCTAACTCCGTTTTCGAATCACGCAAGCCAATGGTTAACTTTTTAATGGCCCTCCGATTTTCTGCGATCAATTCCCTTGATCTATTCATTATGGTAATTTGATCTTCTACGACATGTACGACTGACATTTGTTGTCTAGACAACTCATTTATACTGCGTCTCAAGGATTTCAACTGACTTTCGCTCACAGTGCCAAATAAGAAAGAAGACAACTTTCCTACAAAAGGCAACAATGGACGCTTCGGACGCGACATCAAAAAATTGATCTCCCGTAGAATGTCCTGTAAGTCATAACTAGCTGCACGAACGTCGACGGTTTCACTCCTTAGCATATCAAACTGTTTTGAAAAATTATATGATTGTGGTTTGTAACTAAAATTACTAGCCGCTTGATCAATTAGCCCGTGTACCATCATACAACTTCGATCCAACTCCCGCAGATACTCCATATATGGTTTCATATCTATCACGATACTGACAAACCATTTGGAACGGACAGTTTGAAATATATTTTGTTTTTGGAAAAATACCGTATGTTCAGGATATTTTTCCCATGATATTGTGATCCACAACAACAATCCGTAAACGCACTTCATGTTTGTTTTATATTGGTATTTCGACAACCTTGTGACTCACAGAATAATCTTAATTTCTAATTCCCGACCTGGAATAAGAAACAGAAACTTATTACACTCTATGAAGCCTAAGAGTACATTACCTTAAAAAGACTACTTTTATCGAAGAACTTCTGAATAAAAGCGATTGGCCGCCTTTTCTAACACTTGCTCCAACAATATCTGTTGATTTTTCGACACATTAGAAGATTTTGTTTTCTTTTTAGTGAACCTTCTTTTTCGCTTGACTACCTGATCAATGTCCATTTGAGAATTATCACTTAAATCGTGACCTGGTACATTCCCAGATGACATGCTTTCTACTGATGTTTCATATGCAGAACTATCGTTATGATAATTTTGGGCGCTGTCATAATCAGAACACTGGCTATCAGATTTCTTCAGCTCTGCCTGTTTATCGGCTTTCATTCGCTGTCGCTTTTGATATTCAATTAACGGGATGTCTTCCGAGTCTGTGGACGACTGTTCGTCTAGACGATATTGATTTTTATTTACTACATCATCGGTGCCGCTATCCCTTGACTCTATACTAGATTTTTCGCTCGCTTCTGGCATTGCCAGTTGTGTCTTACGAATAGGCCGGCCCGTAGGATTGTAAACATTATTTGATTCTTTCAATTCCCCCCAATCTTCGTAAGCTAACCTTAACTGATCTGCCGTGGCTTTTGTAACTGTTCCGTCTAACTGATTTCGAATTAAGAATGAAACGGGTCCTTTCTGTGCTATAATCCTAAAAGAGGGGTGATAGCGAGGTGAAAACTTAGAGGTCCTTCTAAAATTTCGATAGTAGACTGGCGAGCCTACTTGCAAATCTTCTGAGACAGCGTTTCTGTCTGCATATCTCTTTTGCTTTGACCGTGCTTTGTGCAAGTTACGATGAACGAGTGTAAAAGCTTGGTGTTGCAACTGTAAAAATTGCTCTATAGTGTTTTCACCTTGATATTTCCTTCTGGGTTGAAGAATCTGCGTCAGAGGAAATACGGGATCTCTAAGAAAAAGGAGGAAATGCGGCGTCTTTTGAGTTGATAGATTAACAGAAAATCTGACAGATTGCAAGGCAGCAGGAAGCAACAATTCCCACGACTCATTTTCGTTCATGAGCTTTCCCATTACTGATAATAAGGAACTATGAGACTTTTCCACAAGGCCGTTCGCCTTCGCGTTGTAATACGTAGATCTTACGCTTTTAATTTTGAAGTATTCTAGAACATCCTGCACCTGCTTTGCGACATTTTCCATCCCATTGTCATGCACTAATTCTAAACAACAACCATATCGTGGAATAATCTGTTCCACCAAAAGATGGGCTATCGTATGTGCCGATTTATCGCGCGTCGGAAAACTTTCTATATAACCCGAGTACATGCAAATGAACGTACATAAATATTTAAAACCAGCGGGGGTTTCTGGATAAGGCCCCGACATGTCCAATGCTACCCTCGCAAAGGGATAGGCACTTACACCCGTCGTTTGCAACGGAGCTTTAACTGGCCTCAAATTTCGGCACTGACAAGGTACGCATCTATGTATATGCTCAATTATGTCTTTGAATAAATTAGGCCAAAAATATGAGGGTTTGATGGTATAATAACATTTGTCTACACCTATATGTCCGTTTAGATCGTGAAATTGTACCAAAACATGCTTCCTTAACTGCTCTGGTATATAAACTCTTAACGTCGGATCCGAATCAGCACTCGATAAATAATATAAAACATCTTCCATACAAACGTATTTAGACTGAATATTTTTAGTTCCCGTATTGTTTTGTAAATGGGTTTTTATCGCCATTAATTCTGTGTCTTTCTCTTGTTCTACTTTTAAGTCAAAATTTTCCAATACCGGTAAGGGTTCCTCTAATAAATCTTTCTGTGGCAAATTAGCATTTGCAAATTGTTTTGGATCAAAATGAGTAGAATCAATTACATTTATTCCACACACTTCCGGATAAAGATCCTCGATAAACATTTCATTTTTCTGTGATATCTCGCAATTATTGTCTTGTTTCTCTGTCGAGTCTTTTGTTGGGGTCCTAGTCAGGAAGTCAGCCACAAAATTTTGATTTCCCTTAATATGCTTTATTTCGCAATCATAACCTGTAATTGCCAAGGCCCACTGTTGAAATCTTTTATTTCGAATATCCCCTTTTAACAGATATTGCAAAGGTGCGTGGTCAGTGTAAATTGTAAATTTGCTGTTGTGCAAATAATGGTGTAATTTTTGCAGACTGAATATCACGGCATAAGCCTCTCTTTCTATTGTTGAATATCGCTGTTGGGTCGGACTTAATTTATGTGACAGAAAATATATTGGCTTTTCATTATTAAAACCTTTAATGGGGTACGGGTCTTCATTTTCCGATACTTCCTGAGTCAAACAACATGCAACTGTTGTATCACTGGCATCTGTATAGAGGTTATACGGCTTATTGACGTCAGGATATGCGAGTAAAGGGATAGTGCCTAGACTATTCTTCAGATAATCAAACGCTTCTTGCTCCTTCTCTCCCCAATGGAATTTTTTAAACTTCCGCGTAAGAGCTATAAGAGGTTATGATATTTGAGAAAAATTTACAACGAACCTTCTATAAAACCCAATACATCCTATAAATGATCTGACCTGTCTTACAGTGGTCGGAGGCTCGATTTCCTGAATTGCCTTAACTTTTTCCGGATCTGGCGCTATACCACTTTTGTTTACAATGAATCCCAGATACTTCATTTCGTCTTTAAAAAAGTTACATTTCTTTAACTTCATTTTGAGATTATGCTGTCTTAACCGCTCGAACACCAATTTTAAATGTTCAAAATGTTGCTCGGGGGTTTCTGAAACTATCGCAATATCATCTATATAAGCAAAAGCAAAAGGTAACCCATCTAAAACCGTGTTCATAAGCTCTTGGAACAGGCTTCCAGCATTCATTAAACCGAAACATAAATTATTGTACGAATACTGGCCGACGTGGAAGGTAAAAGTGGCCTTTTCTTTAGTTTTTGGATCTAACTTAACATTGTAATAACCCGAGAAAAGATCCAAACTAGAATAAATTAACCCACTGCTCAGCAAAGACAGTATATCATCTATGTTTGGTAAAGGGTAGGACATTCGTTTAGTAATTTTATTCAACTTTCTAAAATCAACACATACCCGAGTAGAGTTATCTGGCTTTTGAACCAAAACCAACCCAAAAGCCCAAGGACTCCTAGACTTTTCAATGATTTTGGCGTCTAACATTTCCTTGACAGCATCTTCAATTTTCTTCCTGTCTGTCAATGGACACCTATATGGCTTACATTTTATTGGGGGTGATCACCTGTGTCAATTGTCATTTGTACAGTGTCAGTACCTGTCAAATCCTTCAAACTCGTTGCAAACAGATCAGAATTTTCCTGTATTAATTTACTTATTTCTTTTCTATACTGATCAGCACAGCGTAATTCGTTCAAATCTAATTGTTTCTCCTGGCTAGAAGCAATCTCCCTTTTTACAGAGACTAAACATTGCTCACTAACCGGTATCGCCGAAGCGACGACGCTGTTTCGTTTCAACTTTATTGTTTTTCCAGTACTATTGAGAAACATTAACGATATTGTTTTACCCTTACTCCTTGACAACGATCTTAATATTGAAAGGCCTGGTTCATTATACAAAAAAGTGTTTTCTATACACTGTACCTCGCAAAGTACATTATTTTCTGTACCAATATTTCTTTGTAATCGACAATCTACGATGCAACATGTAGCCGGCTTAATAATTAATTTTTCCTTGATACGGACAAAGGAAGAGACATGTACGTCTTCCTGCATTTTAACGTACGTCCTATATATTCGCAACATTCCCAAATCAAAATAAAGCCTAACCCCATTTTCCCTTCACCAATCATGGCCTAAAATCAAATTTCGATTCATGTCCTTTACTACTACAAATGTATGGGTCAACATTAAATCATTTACCTTAAAAGAAATCCTCACGCAACCATCAACCTTAAGGGCTTGACCATTTACCGACTGTAAACAAATGTTCTTTTTAAATAATTTGGGTTTAGTTTTGAAATTTTGATAAACATTTCTATTCATCAACGACAGCTCAGCCCCGGTGTCGACTAACGCCCGATAGTTCTGTTTCCCTAAAGTCACTAAAATAGAATTTGGATTTCCCGAAAGGTTTATTTTATAACTGTGTACCCTTTTATATGCCTGTGCGGCGGCTCCTCTACGCACAGACTCTCCTAGTTTTTTCGTTTAGGCATATTGTCTTTATTCATACGACAATCTCTCTTTATGTGCCCATACCCACGGCACTTATAACATTGTTTATTTCGCGACGACGCCACCTCCATTGGCTCTTCTTGCCTACTGCTTCGCGTGTTGTTTACGCGTAAATTGAACCTATTTAGCAAATTTTGTTCAGATGTGGCAGCCTTTACCGCCTCTTGAAATGACGTGGGACTTTCCCGCATCACTCGCATTTTTACTGCATTATCCCTTATTCCGTCTATAAAGAAACCTATTATTTGTTGCTCCATTACCGGGCCTCCATTTCCGTCAAAGGCTTGCGTTGCCAAATTTAACAAACGCTCGGCAAAAACCTGTACGTTTTCTCTGTGACTTTGTCTTACCCGCGAGAGAAGCGTAAGTGCATGCATCGAATCTGCAACGAAGGCAAACCGCGAGCTTAATTCATATTTTAATGCTTCCCATTTACAAGTAGGTCGCGATTGCAAATACCGCTGTAAGAAATCGGCTACGAGGCCGGCCGAAGTCTGTAAAGCTATTAAACATTTCTGATCTTCTGGAATACGCGCTAAAAGTGCGTACCGGTCGATCGCCTTAATCCAATTATGAAATTCTTGCGAGTCTCCATTGAAAGTCGGGACAATTTGAGAGACTCCCTGGGCTTGAAAAGCATATTTTAAACGCCCAAGTTGTTCAGAAAAATTTTGTAAAATAGCTCCCAAATCTGGTTGTTCTTGACTAGTCATTATGTCCAAAATAGCAACTCAAAATATTCATACTCACATAAAACGTGGCTTTATTTTCCCGGTCGTCTCTTCTCCGGTTGTGTCGCTCGATCGATTACCCTAAAATACTGGCTGTCATCACGATTTTCCCGAGCGTAATTCGTTTGTCCCCGTTTTGCATCGACCTGGTCCTCTAACCGACTTGCTACTCGAAATAATTGGCTTTCCCAAAGAAGCATAAACAAATAATCGTCCAGAATGTCCCTAATCGCGTCATTTGTTCCTCGATTAAAGTATTTTGGATTTCATCAAAAGCGTTAATGAAAACGTTTCCCAAAACGAATTGCACTGAGTGTAACTGATTGTCCCTCCGTGTCTATCTTTCCAATAATCCCAATCCGGCTGTTCACGGAATTAAAGTTCAATCCAAGTCCTCAACGCAACTGTTAGTTGCTCCTGGTCTCGGTACCATAAAAACTCTTGTAACATAATAGGTACTAATGTTGCTGTTTTCGATCGTATAGTGGTGATTTAAATAAATACAACCCTAACTATTAGGTTACCCACAACGTTTAATAAATATGACTAAATCTCAAAACATTCTTGATCAAATTCATCTGTCCGAAAGCTATGTATCATTCTACATGTTTTTCCCATCTCCCTGTTATACTCTCTTACTTGTTGCTTTATACTATCATGACCCGGCCCTCCATAATCCCTCTGATTCCCAATCTCTGTCCTGTATTGGACAATGGGTGTGGACGACCAAATCATGCAACCACTCATATCTCTTGACCGGATATTTCGCCGAAAACTAAGCAGCTCCAACGGTCATTGGATAACTGGCTCTGTGGGACCTTTCTGTATTCCTGTTACTTCATAACTAGAATATAGCTTACGTCCCAGAGCCCGTCAAACTCATTATATTACAAATGCTGCTTTGCAAAAGCCCAGTCAGAGAGCTTATTAAGAATTTTCTGATCAGGTTCCGTGTTTTTCGCAACAGATATTATAATAAGAGGGGTAAACGAACGTATTCATTTAACTTTTTAATTCCTTTGATTTCATTTTAGTGTCGTATCAAAAGTCAAGTTTTAACTCCAAAACAGAAATCAACTTAGGTTTCGGTGATATGATATTTTCTATTTATGAATCTTATGGGACTTATGGCCCGCAGATCAATAATGTAATTCGGCTCGAGAAAATGCGAAGATGGGTTCTAACTTCTTTAAGATTTCGAAATCATGCCGATGCGGCATTTTCCATACGATATTTATATTCGTGCTAAAATAATAATACCATTATATTAACACAGGCTCCATATATGGTGTCTTGATTTGTATTTAAATACATGTATCTTAACAGACCATTGGTAAAAATAAACATGTATTTTCTTTTGTAAAACTTTAATCCAATACGCGAGTCAATCTAGTTTTCTTTTGTGGAACTTTCTCGTTATTCATTTCCGTAAGTCCAAACCTTCTTCGGCCTTTGATGGAAATAAAAAAATAATACATATACATTGTAGTTATAAATGAATAATACTTGTTTCGGAAGATATTTCGATCTCATTGGAGGGACTTGGGATTTTGGAAAGGGATAATTTTCGTCGGTTTGTCTTTGCAACTCTAGAAACTAAAGTTGAACTTTGTTCGGCCGCTACTAGAGTCTTAGTACATTCGGACGAGTTCTTGCTCGTTCTAGATTGTCTGGCGAGTTTCTTTATCAAAATACTTCATATACATGTATAGTCTATCTAGATTTAGTCAGCATTCTGGCTTTCCCAAAATAAAGTGGCAATCACAAACTTTAACGTTATTTGAAAGCGTTTTTAAACTAAAGTCCTGTCACCCGACGCATGAATCCATCGCGCTTTTAATAATGCCGATTTTTTGGAAAAGAGAGAAATCTACAATTCATTTGACAAATTATTCCGTCTATGATCACATCCATACACGCATGCGGCAACAATGATCGTGTCCGCCAATTTGTACTAGACTCTATTTAACGAATCACAGTAGCAGATTAATCCGTTATGCCTATAAACCCATTAAAGAATAATTATCGACTTGCCCCCTGGAGAAAAATAGATAGTGAAAAAACGGCTTGTGCGCATGCGCGTAATTTACTTGAAAATACTCTTTTGCCAATGTTCTACCAATTTTGTATTTTGAAAATTACCATATTTTTGAAAATATTGACAGAATAATGTTTTCTTATAAAAAGCAATGCAGCACCTAGGACAAGTAATCAGATATCCCCTATCCCACATTGTACTCACAAAATTAAATAATTAAATTGGTAAAAAAAGTTTTATTATCAATGTCTACAACATATCCAACTTTCGTAGAGGTCTATTCGCTAGATTAGTTTCTACTATACATATAAATAGTTTATTTACAAAGAGAAAAATTGAAATTAATATTAATTAAGCCTGTATACAAAGAAGTAAGACGTTTACAAAAGATCAGTATGTACCAACTAAGTCCCGTTCGTGAGAGAAATTCGGTCGTCGCCAGGAATAATCAATCTTCTAATTCACGACAGGGAATCACGTTATAAAATGTTGATATCTATCAATAGTTCTGTTAATGTAAAACCGATTTGTAAAAAAAATTAAGTGCAGAAAAGGTAGGCTTTAACACCAGATATTTGCTGCATGTAAAGGATCTTTTAAACAGTGCTAGTTAAAGAAGTAATTGACAATCAACAAAATTTTGCTGATTGTCAATACATTTTTTATAAGATATTGTGTAAAAATACCGACCCTATAACAATATCCTGGTTTCCCCCCTTTTTTTCTGAGTCAACCCTTTTTCAAATTGGTCACGTGTGTAAAGGAGTATCGACCGTTTTCTAAAATTGTCGAATCATGTGATTCTCCGTCGTCTAAATCCATCGAAAATTCGCATTACCCAGTAAACACTGAACTTTTTGTAGGTAAACACTGAACTTTTCTGTAATGCCGTATCAAACGTTTCTTGCTCTCATTTTTCAAACAAAGCATTGAGATGGGGAGGGTTGTAAGCCTCAAAAGTAAACTACTGTTTGTTAATGCAACGTACCTTGTCGAATTAAATTAATCAAACTTCGTATGAAGCTAAGCAGTCGTCGTAGTCGTAGGCGTCGTCATATTGGTCATAGTAGAACGTTTGTCGCTAGATATTGCGCTTCTACTTCCTTTAAACCTGTTTCTATACAGAACCAATGTCCTTTTGTTAATAACGAAAGCAAGCATTATAAAGACACCCTGAGTCGCGTTAAAAAGAATGAAGAGAAATGAAAACGCCTCGATGCTTGTCCACATATAGACAAATCCAAATACCCAAGTAACTCCCGTTACTGTTGAGAGTTTAATGAACACAAGAAAATAGTTCCTCTCGTTTTTCACATTCTTCTCAATGGCAGGACCACTTTTTAACTTGATCACAATAGCTAAAAACATAGCAAGATTGGCAGCCACGACCAGTGCTGCAGGAACTCCAAACGTGTACTCTATCATACTCTGAGTGGACACAAAACATATCACCTTCCCGTAACCCATATCAGAATAATCAGACTTGAGCACGGACACTAGGACATTAATACAAACAAACATAATAGCCAAAGTGATGCAGTATGTATGATATAATAGATACTTCCTTGTTCCCGTCGCGTTCGACATATTTCTGGTCCGTAACAATACTCGACACATATGGTAGGTGCAGATGTTCATCCAGAAGATGGCCAATAACCAGAAGAAATGAGTCAACAAACCAACAACCTTACAGACAACACCGTGTGTATCAAACCCGCTAACACTTCCAAGGACGTACAGAGACTGGGCTAACATCAGAGAAACGATCAACGCCATGTTGTTCTTACCAGGAATAGTCTGGAGCTGCTCGAATAAACAAAACGTCATTAGACTTACTGCAAGACAAATGATAGACACAGATACACTAATTATTGAAATAAAAAACTTTGCAATCGTTAAGGCTCCTACAGGTTCTTGCACAGTAGTGACATTATCTATGGAAGAAAACCTCTCTTCATATGTGTCAACGCACAGTGATATTTGAGTAAAAAATTCGTCATTACGTTCGATCGTATATTCTGAGATGCCAAGTCGTATAGATGTAGGCCTACCATTAAACTCTATCCCATAAACAGACTCTGTCCAAGTCATGTCTGACCATGTTATTGTAAACAGTGGACAGTCTCGGTAAGATGCTAGGTCTTTGCTGTCTTTACTGAATTCACAAAGTGCAAGTTCATTGTTCCATTGTAAATGTGGAAATTGAATGGTGTCTGATATATCATCAGTAAGTGTTAGATAGTTCAAGACATCATAAATATCAACTATTTCATGTGCTATACTCATGTAGTCTGTGAGAACGAAATACCCGACTGATGCAACTAGGTCAAAATTCTTGGAATGAATTCCATGGGCAAGTTGAACAGGAAAAGTATACTTTTCCTGTTCAACTTGCCCATGTATTTCATCCATTAAGATCGAAGTGTTTAAATCTAAGTTTTTGTTTACATTGTCCCTTACTAACTCTACTTTTAAATCGCGCAAAGCTAAAAAGGCTCTTGCAATTTGATCTGGCACTAAAAATCCAGTTACTTGTAATCTAATATCATAGTAATCCAATTCTGCACTGTCGATTTCATTTTTCATATCGTACATATCGCCATTGCGAAACGATTCTCTTGTTTTTGTCGTCCAATTGTCCAACAGTCCTGCTTGCATATTTGATCCAAGGATAACTTGAACACCACATGTATTGACGTCTGGTAAACGTTCTTCAACAAGTTCAGCTAGAGTTGTTATGACTTCTGGGACCATATTGTAGCCTTCAGTAAGGGGGAGATCACCCGGAGCAAGTAGTCTCATCTTTATGTCAATCATGCGTGTTGTGTTAGCATGATCAACCAAACGGCATTCTCCGTCTACCAACTTTCTTCCAGTTGTGCATCTGGCAGCGCGACATCTTTTCTAGAAAATCAAAGGTTTCACGAAATAACTCGACATTTTTGTCTGGAAATAGCAAAGATCTCACAGAATAATCGTTTTCTACAGCGAATGGCAATCGCAAAATACAATTGTCTAACTCATAGGTATATTAACCAAAGCGAAGTCATTTCATATGCATATTATATTCATTGTGCGTCAAATACCAGAATACCACCGAAATGTTGAAAGTATGCAAAAATGTGAAAATATGCAAACCAAATAGAAAAACAAGGGTGTCAAAACCAGAGGTGCGTTCTTGAGAGCGAGATTTCTTAAGATATCTCGAGATTTCTTAACATATTTTAACATAAAGCGTTCTCTAGATCAAGATTTTTAAGTCGCTCAATGGGAGGCGCCATTACTCTTTACTTCATGCGGAACCCTCGGTCAACTCTGTAGAAACGATATAAAGAAAATTGACTGAGTGGTTCCGAACGCTCCATAATTTATAAACCGCGGTGTTCCGAATGCTCCATATTTTATACAAATGACGTAATCATGATGTCATTTGTATAAAGTATGGGACATTCGAGACACCTCGCTTATAATATCGGTCTCAAAGACGCTGTATCAAAAATATCCTAAGAAATCTAAAAAAAATCTCGGTCTAAAGGACGCAACTCAGGTCTTGTTGGGAAAGGATCAATATGTTTACCTGAATTTTGTCGAACAGCTTCCCCTTTTCACAAACAGCGTCTACGTCATCTTGCACGAACTCTTCCACAGTATTCTCCTTTAACACCAACATCCGGGAAAATGTATTTCTATAAACAGCCTGACTCCATCTGAACTTGCAGATGTCAGCGGCGGATATGTCATAACCATTGCATTCAGCACAGTATATGTTTCGATACGCCGTTTCAGAATCTTGGTAAACATAATGCCCATACATAGCACATGCTGTTTCTGTCACTTGGTCGTAGCTTTTCCACAATCCAGTAACATTGCATGTTGATATGGCGTTTGCGCAAGATTCTATGTCCATTTCGGTACCATCAGGTTCGCGAAATTCAATGTCACAATTCGACTTATCTTCTAATATATCAGAAAAGGCCTCTATCGTTGTTATATCGTCTGGTGGTTTCGTGGCACACTCAAGTTCAGCTGACCAAGTAATCAAATTCGTGGCATTCACGGAATTACAGATTGCACAGTACTTATTTCGGTAGACGTCTTTAGTGAGTGTATCCAATACCATCACCAGTTCTTCAAGGGGAACTTCCACAACTTGTTTGTCGTATTTTCTGACACATTTTTGAACAACTCCTGGGTCGGTGTAGATGGGACATCCGGTAATTGCCTGTAAAAGTGCATTTTGTTGCCTTTTAACCCATTACCACACTCTTTTTGACTCCCTACAAGATAATGGCTTTGGAAAACATTGTGGAAAATGAAGAAATTGCTTGTGACAAGCAATTTCTTCATTCTCCACAAAGTTTTCTACCCCCAAAGACATACACTTTCAAAATTTCATCATATCTAAAATGTCGTCTGAATGAGCTTTCAATTTGGACCACCCTAAAATTTTGTCGTTTGGAAAAGGGTTAAATAACTACCACTCACGGCAAAATTATAATGCAAAAGCGGTTGCAGATGGTAGAATACTTTAAATGAAGCATTCTGGTAAAAATTATGCTGTTAAAGCTATCGTGTTACTCTGGAATCGACTTGCAGACGAGAAAATGTATAATATAAGAAATATGAAATTGCGATTCAATTTGTCAGACTAAAAATTAGAAATAATGAATTGCTAGTCAAGTGATTTTTGTTTTTACTTTCAATTAATTTCTTTTTCTCTAGCCGCAAATCAAAATAACATGACAAAGTTTTGGACTGGAAAGATTTTTTCGTCGCATGAATCTGAAAATGGCCACATTACGAGTTCTCTACCTTAAAGTAGAATACCCGTAATGTGGCCATTTTGAGATTAATAAAACATCGGATATTTTCGAGCGTCGTCGTTACGTACCCGAACTTATTCGGGCGCGGTCGTAAACATCCGGCGGTAGAAAGTTCCATACCCTCATGTTTACGGCGTCACCCGAATAATTCCGACGACATTTGTATCTCATAAGGGGACATGGGTGGACTACCTTCACATGATCCCCGAAGTTCTTTCCGAGTCTTCTTATTCCCGTGGGTAGACATTTCATCTCAACATTTTGCGGTAGCACACGTGGCTTTCTCACGAACCAATCAACATCCGGGCAACAGGTACCACCGGAAACACATGTATGTGAACAAGAGCAAGTGTCGCAGCACAATGGCCGTATGAGGAGGTCATAGTCCTTGTAATTCAGGTTCAATGAAAACTTACAGAGTGGTTTAAACGGACATTTGAGAAGGTTTCTCAACACGACCTGTCTTTGAAAATCATTTTGAAGTCCGTTAAAGTATTCCGCAGCTTCAAAAGAATTCAATCGTACATCAATGTCCATCATCAATTTAGCCAACATTGTAGAGTTTATTTCGAAACCCGGATCATTGGACTCGTCCGAGTCTTTCTCACTTTTGACGGTAGGAGGTGAAACCGGAAGGGCTAACGATGGCAAAGGCAAAGTGCTCGAAACCGGAAACAAGTTTAGTTGGTAAGTTGTTTCTTCAGTATATGACTTGTCCGTGTGATCTTTTGTTACCGCTTTATCGTTTTCGCGTTCCTCTATTACGTTGTCTTCAAAGTCATCTAGGTTAGGCAACAAGTTCGGAATGGTTATGAATTCGGTTGAATTTTTGCCGAATAAATATAATCCGTGTCCCTTTAAATCTCTTTTCTGTTTCGAATTATTCGAGTTGAGCATTTTTCCAAATTCGCTGGCTTCGATAATAACACAAATCAAATAATATGAATATAAACAGATTACATATAAAATAGAATTGTTGACTTTCATCATGTAAAGTACGCCTAATTACAAAAACAACTTCAATAAATTTTGATGTAAGATGAATCCAGTTTTAGTCGTACAAAATAAACTTTTTTACAAAACACAAAGACCAATGCATATGTCGATATATTTTTCCGGGAATCGTTTAGGATCACAAGAGCTGGGTAAAATCATACCATACAAACAGTGAGTTAAACTTTATATACTCGGCAAAACTGCTAACGCATCACTCAGATCTTTGTTGATAATTGTAGAACAAATATACAAAATTCGTTCAAAATTTCCACATGCCGACTAGCACCATTTGATTAGAAGCCTGCACAATGCCATAGTAAATGCTGCAGTCTGTAGTAAAATTTTGAACTTTTAATAAGGATATCCTTTATTCTCAAATTCCTAAATAGTCCGTCTGATGAAATCAAATAAGGGGGCTATTTAAGGAGTTCGCTGCACCCCCCTAGGTACCAAGGTTGTTATATACCATTTTAAAGCTTGAAATATGCTGGATACGATGCACGATGTTGTCAAGTTGTAAACTTGTGCAGCTCCCGTGTAAACTCACAAATGTGTGGGTGGGGTAAGACAACACATAAATTATTTGAAATGCATTTGTCAAAAAGAAATCGTCTTTAACCCAATAACTTAGGAATGTACTCTTTCCAATTCATAAAACCACAATCAAATAAACCAGAAGCGATATACAAAAGACATTTCAATCAATTTTACGCAGAAATAATGCTCATATATCTCGTCAATTTGCATATGGTGGGTGGGGTAATTTATGCACAGTAAAATACTTAGTCACACAAACAAATATTCACATTATTTTTCCATGAAACATTTGCACAACCGTTTTTAGATTGAATACAACTTATTCCGGTCTTGGTAAAACATCTCTACCAAATATTTTAACAGATTTAAACAAGACACAGTTCTAGGCTTCTCTTGAAAATGGCCCCTCTTTCCCTGTTTCTTACAACATAGTCCGTCTAATTCTTTGAAATAAGAGGGCTTTTTAAGGACATCGTTTCACCCCTAAGCAATGATGTACCAATGTTGTTATTTACCATTTTAAAGCTTGAAATGTGCTGGATACGATGCACGATGTTGTCAAGTTGTAAACCCACGCGGGTCCTGTGTAAACACACAAATATGTGGGTGGGGTAAGATAACATATAAATTACTTGAAATACAATTTTCAAATAGAAATCGTCTTAAACCCAATCACATAGTAATGCACCCATTCGAATTCATCAAATTACTCTGGAGTAAACCAGAAGAGATACACAAAACACATTTCAATCAATTATACGCAGAAATAATGCTCAGATATCTCGTCAATTTGTATGTGGTGGATGAGGTGTTTTATTAACAGTAATATACTTAGCCACACAAACAAATATTCGCATTGATGTTCTTTGAAACGTCTGTATAACCGTTTACAGATGGAATACAACTTATTTGGAATTTAGTAAAACACCTTCACTCTACATCTTGACACATACATACAAGGCACAGTTCTAGACTACACTTGAAAATGCACCACGCCCCCCTTTATCCTACAACATAGTCCATTAGATGAAATCACACAAGGGGTTATTGAAGGGGTTGCTGCATCCGACCCCGTACCAATGCTGTTATATATCATTTTAAAGCTTGAAATGTGCTGGATACGATGCACGATGTTGTCATGTTGTAAACCTGCGCAGGTCCCGTGTAAACACACAAATATGTGGGTGGGGTAAGAAATGCATTTGTCAAATATAAATCGTCTTAGACCCACTCTTTTTGAAGGTTCTTAATCGAATGCATGCTGTTATGATTAAAATAACCAGAAGTGACATAGAAAATACATTTAAATTGATTATACGCAGTTTATACGCAGAAATAATTCCATGTAGTTAGTCAATTTGCATATTGTTTCTAGATTATTGTTACACACAGTAGAAAACGTACTAGCCACACGTTTGTACAGCCGTTTAGATTAAATAAATAAATATTAAATAGATTAAATACAACTTATTTGGACATTGGTACAGGTGCAACATCTTTACCCAATTTAATAGATATAAACAAAACATAGTTCTAGGCTGCTCTCAAATGTCCCTTCTTTCCCTGTAGCTTACAATAATCTCTGCTTTAACCATTCATAGTCAGATAGCAAAACTCATTTTGTATGGATCACAATCCTTTCAAGAGCATCCACTGAAAATATTTTAGCATTCTTTAATATAATATATATATTGATTGGTGAATCCAAAAGATTTCACTGTGATATCACTGGACAACACACTAATAATATGATAGCCTTCAAGATGGCGGCCAACAGTAGATATACACAGATACATAGAACATTCATTTTGATTCTGACTTGATCTGGAAAATGAATACAAATAATTTTGAGGACAGTAAAGATTCACACAAAGATGAATATTTAAACTTCAAATAATGGTTAATAAGAGGTACGTAATTAATTTCTGAATGGCCCCTTGGGAGTAAAATACCTTCATGGGCTTAGCAAAAAATCTCTTTTGGAGAATCGTTTTGTTAAGTTCATGTTTCCATTCTCTCAAATTATTCTGTAAATTTCTTGATATTTATCTATCTTTTATAAATTTACCAAAAAGGGGGCACAATTCAGTTATTGTGATCAAATGGGCCTTCTATGAACTTATCGAAGATGTTGCAATTTAACTCTTTTAAGTTTTGCACTTTCAAATAAATCAGACCATTATATCAAGAGTTTACTGTCCTCGAAAAATTTCTAAGATGTTTTTTACCAAATCTTGGATACCTACACATGCTACAATGTGTTTAACTTCTATTACAAAATCTTAAAATTCAATGGGTGATACAGCTGACCGAATGCAGTCATTTCATTGATTCTCTCGTCACTTATTTAGGGAAGATTAAACCAAAACGGTCCTTAAAAGAGAGCTCTTACCTGATTGTACGGATCGATGAAAAGTTTCGGATGCTGTTTTCGTCTGTTAATAAAAAATATTAGTAGCTATTTTCTATAGGGGACGAAATGGTGTGAGTTAGCTGGGTCTTCGATGATGGTTTTGACCAATCTTTAACAAAGTTGGCTAGACGGTGTTGATCATACGACATAGGGCATATACGAGTAAGGGACGTTTTGTTATATTGTAACTCCATGTAAGCATACACCGCCATTGT
Organism: Fragum sueziense; assembly: GCA_963680895.1. Taxonomy (NCBI): domain Eukaryota; kingdom Metazoa; phylum Mollusca; class Bivalvia; order Cardiida; family Cardiidae; genus Fragum; species Fragum sueziense. The sequence continues at coordinate 43,451,263 of OY804594.1, forward strand.
GGTCTTTCGTCATTAATTTGTATGATATAATGTGTTATGTATATTAAAACTCATTTAATTTGGAATTCTGAAGGACGGGAATTCAACACTATAAAAATGCAAAACTTGATAACACTAGGTTACTGTTTTGTCACAAAATTGAGGATGATTAGGGCATTGCTCATAGATTTTAATTCCATTGGTTTTTTTTATATATGTATAGTTTGTCTTTATTTTTCATCATTTCTAAACTTATATATGGTATTCTATGTCTATTGCAATTATATATCTTAAGTTGTTTTCTCCATTTATCCATCTGGAACAATTACATTATACTTTTGGCTTCTCTTTTTAATTTGGTCATTAACATTTTGCTACATCAATCTTGTGTACCACAACTAGTTTGTCCTATTTTTTAACGACATAATTGTTACAAACCTTTATTATTTGATGCAAGATCTTTATAATAAAAGTCTTCTTTTTAAGCTTTCCATGGACATTCACACTGAATTCCAGTGATGCTAATAATTATGTCTCGTCGAAATTAGGATTCACAATTTTAGAAAAAAAAACTGGCTTTAATAAGTATCATAGTGACAGCAGTAGTTTTAGTTGAAAAGTTTTTAAGGCTAATTGATCAGATTATATAGAATAATATACTTTTATAAATCCCCATCTTATGGTGTAAAGTGTACCTATCATAGAAATATTATAATGATTATATTGTAACGGTTATTTTATAACGCAATGGCTCTCGTAATAATTTCGTTAAGCCATGCGTTCAAACGATAGTTTTGTAAACTAATAACCATCACATTTCATCTGTTCCATCGAATTTGGATTACTATTTGGATATATTTTGTTCTGGAAGTTTAGGTCCGAATCGGATAAATAAATCCCAATACATCTCCCACTCAATTAATGAATATATCATTTTCTCATTAACGACAATGTATCAATTCTTATGATATATACAACCTTGATAAGCATTGTAATATCCATATTATCTAAGACGTATTCTCATTTTGTGCCATTAGGTACAAGTCTCGAATTGACTTCGTTTGAATTAGCAAAACTGACGTTTCAGACTTCATTTTACCACACAATTTACAAATATAAACAAATTCTAAAAGCATGTTACAATTAGTTAAATAGCTATAAAGTGACTAAGGCCTATGATTACCATAAGCACTACAGCCATCACGATTATAAGCTATCATTGTGCGATTATGTGCACCGATAGCACATCTTTGGTGTGATCACCACAAAAAGAATCTCTGTAATATTTTTATTGATCACAATGTAATCGTTATTAGATTGAGACTGATAACTACAATTCTTGAGTGACAGTCCCAATAAGCACCCATACTTCCCACAGTTTTGATGAATTTTCTTAAACAAAAAGTATTTACAAGTGCATCTTACATACCTACAGTCTAATTTGAAGCTTTAAAACATGTTTTAGTTTCCCCCAATCTAGGATAAAACGTCGCTATGTTTTCCAATTCCACTGGCCCAGGGCCCAAACACAAAATGTAGCAAGACTCTGGGTCCTGATATCACTTTCTGTTTCATGAGAATTTTGTTTAATTAATTTTTAAATTCTTAAGGTAGAATCCTGAAGAAAGTTGAGTCCACTTTCGAAAAATTATGGATCCGTCATTGCCATTTTCTTGGTGAAATCGATTGGAATGTGTTTTGTATATCACTTCCGGTTATTTCAATCACAATGCCATACATTTGAGTGAGAAAATTTCTAAATGGTTGGGTTTAAGACAATTTATATTAGACAAATGCATTTCATTTTTTGTCTTACCCCACCCACATATTTGTGTGTTTACACGGGACCTGCATAGGTTTAAAACTTGACAACATCGTACATTGTATCCAGCATATTTCAAACTTTAAAAAGGTATATTACAGCATACATCGGGGTGGGATGCAGTAACTCCTTCAATAGCCCCTCGTGTGATATCATCTAACGGACTATGTTGTAATTAACAGCGAGGGGGGGGGGGGGGGGGGGGGGGGGCAGGTCAAGTGCAGCCTTAAAATGTGTTTTGTATATATCTATTAGGATATAGGGTGACAGTATTTAACTAAGATCCAAATAAGTTGTACTTAATCTGTAAACGGTTGTACAAAGTTTTCACAGACAAAAAATGCGATTATTTGTTTGTGTGGCTAAGTATATTATTGTTTATAAAACAGCCCATCCACCATAAGTAAATTGACTCGGCTTATAAACAATTGAAACGTATTCTGTATATCCAATCTGGTTTATTTGATGATAATTTTATGAATTTGAATGAACACAATCCTAAGGTTGGGTTTAAGAAAATTATCATTTGGCAAATGTATTTCAAGTAATGCATTACCCCACCCACATATGTGTTTATTTACACGGTACCTGCACAGGTTTACAACTTGACAACATTGTGCATCGTATTTGGCATATATCAAGCTTTAAAATGGTATATAACAACCTTGGTACATCATGGGTAAGGGGTGCAGATAATTCCTTAAATAGCGCGCTTATTAAATATCAACTGACGGACTAAGTATATTGCAAGATACAGGGAAAGAAGAGGCATTTTAAAGATCAGCATAGATCTGTGTCTTGTTTATATCTGATAAGATATTGGGTGAAGATGTTTTACTAAGATCCAAATTAGTTGTATTTAATCTATAAATGGTTGTACAAACATTTCACAGAACACTAATGCGATTATTTGTTTGTGTGGCTAAGTATTTTACTGTGCTTAAATTACCACTCCCACCATATGCAAATTGACGAGATATTTGAGCATTATTTCTGCGTATGATTGATTAAAGTGTGTTTTGTATATCTCTTCTGGTTCATTAGATAGAAATTTGATGAATTCGAATGAGTACATTACTACGAGATTGGGTTTAAGACGATTTCTATTTGAGAATTGTATTTCAAATAATTTATATGTTATCTTACCCCACCCATATATTTGTGTATTTGCACAGGACCCGCGTGGGTTTACAACTTGACAACATCGTGCATCGTATCCAGCACGTTCCAAGCTTTAAGATGGTATATAACAACATTGGTACATCAATGCTTAGGGGTGAAACGATGTCCTTAAAAAGCCCACTTATTTCAAAGAATTAGACGGACTATGTTGTAAGAAACAGGGAAAGAGAGGTAATTTTCAAGAGAAGCCTAGAACTGTGTCTTGTTTAAATCTGTTAAAATATTTGGTAGAGATGTTTTACCAAGACCTGAATGAATTGTATTCAATCTAAAAACGGTTGTGCAAACGTTTCATGGAACAATAATGTGATTATTTGTTTGTGTGGCTAAGTTTTTTACTGTGCATAAATTACCCCACCCACCATATGCAAATTGACGAGATATATGAGCATTATTTCTGCGTAAAATTGATTGAAATGTCTTTTGTATATCGCTTCTGGTTTATCTAATTGTGGTTTTATGAATTGGAAAGAGTACATTCTTAAGTTATTGGGTTAAAGACGATTTCTATTTGACAAATGCATTTCAAATAATTTATGTGTTGTCTTACCCCACCCACATATTTGTGTGTTTATACGGGAGCTGCACAGGTTTACAACTTGACAACATCGTGCATCGTATCCAGCATATTTCAAGCTTTAAAATGGTATATAACAACCTTGGTACCTAGGGGGGTGCAGCGAAATTATTTTTTACCTGGGTCATCAGACGGACTAAAAGGCTGAAATCTAATTAAAATGGGGAACTTTCACACAAACTTCAACCCTTTTGTATTGGCTGCAAATTCCTGTGTAGAAAAGTTACCTTCCTTAAACAAACCGACCTCTTTTACACGTTTGAGATCCCGTACGTTGTGTCTGTGAAGGTTATTAATATTACATCACTAGTATAATTTGTGTCAGTGTTGGCGTCGACGGCGACGTCGTTTACGTAGATAAAACTTATCGATCTATATCTAATGAACTGTATGAGAAGTTATCTTGATATTTCACACATAGGCAGATCCCACCAAGACCTTTCATTTTAGACCGTGAAATTTGACCTTATGACCTTGACTTTGAACGTTTGACTTTTTCTTTTAAAAAGGCGTGTCCGCAAACAGCCCTTGTAACGTTAAATAAGGGTTCGTTTTCTTAGACTTCAATTACACAATCAACTAGCTTTCAAAATCAATTCAAACAAAATGATTGAAAAGATCAAAAGTTACACGAGCCTAAAAACGGTTTTGGATCCACATTTTAGCGAGCCGGGACTTTATGTCCGGGGATATAATGTCACAGCCCTAGTGTCGCGTCGGCGTCGGCTTCGCGTCTTCAAAAACGTTTACCTGGTCTATATCTCAGGCACTATTAGAGATATAGCCTTGATACTTCACACATTGATACCTCCTGACAAGACCTTACATTTGGGACCATGACCTTTGACCTAGTGACCTTTACCTTAGAGTTTGACCTACTTTTAAAACTTTACCTAGCCTATAGCTCACGCACTTTTACAGATAGAACCTTGATATTCCACATAGGGATACCTCATGTCATGACCTTGACCTTGAGACCGTGACCTTTACCCCAGTGACCTTACACTTGGACATTGGGAGCTTTTTTTGCGACAAGCTTTCGTATAGGTGAGTTACGTTGTCCGCGCGGCGGACAACTCTTGTTGTATGACGCGGTCACATAAGGGAGAATACTTACAATAGTTAATTATGATTGTGTGCAGAATTTTGTGGGATAAACATTTGCCAAATTTTAAGTCTTAATCATTGACAATAAAGAAGATATGCAATTTTAAAAGTGGTGCGTTAGAACTTTTGACGAGTATATATATATCATGTGCTATGCTAAAATGTCAAATATCGTCATTTTTCTTTTAAAATCTCGTAACTACAGCTTTGTTAAAGCTGTAGTTACGATGTTTTGGAAGAAAAGTAGCAAAAGTCGAGTTTTTTTTTTCAAACCGTTAGTACGATGATTACCGACAACATTTGGATATATAGCTACCCTTCCTTGCACTGGAATTGCGATAGAACGCAAGCATTCTTAAAAAAAGATGTTTTCTCAAATTTTTATTTTGAATTCAACGAAAGGACACCTGCGACATTTCCATGATATTTTCTAGTTTTGTGTCGGTTGCTTTAACTAGAATTCATTAATAATATTCCAAATGATGAACTTATTCAAAAAAATATGGAATCTTTTAAGTTCACCTTCAATAGACTGGAAGGGTTATCAATTAGTAAAATGTCCTAATTTGTACAAAATGTCAGATAATATCAATTATTACTGATCAATTGTTGAGCGAAAAATATGATGCTTAGTATAAATAAAATATGAATTAGTCATACAAACTAAATGTCATGTTTAAAGAATATCTCTGTGGCCGACTTCGATTGGGACTTTAACTCGAGCCATTGCATTTGGAACACCTCGGACAATTCAAAATAGAGGTGTTCCAAATGGAGCTGTTGTAGCCATCGATCCAATCGAACAGCAAAAGTGCGAGCTATTTTACATCATTTCGGCAGCAAAAGACTGACCACTGGAAAAAATGTCGCCCGGGCATTCGACCCATTACGTCATTCGGAACTCCTCGGATAACAGCGAACCAATCAGTGTCGAGGTAAACAAAGATTTTGGTTGGTTGACTCAGAACAGGGAGGAATTCAATAGACAGAACAGCGCTGGTTCCCAATGATGGTTCCCAATGGCTCGAGCTATCGTCTGATTCGAAGTAGGCCCTGTATGTCTATCTCATTTCTATCTGTCTGTCTGTTTGCTTGTCTGTCTATATTTCTGATCCTCTCTGTCTCTCAATGAGCATCTCTTTTTCTGTCTTTTAGGAAGTTTTTTTAAACAATCAATATACATGTAGTCAAAAACCAAATAATAATTTACCAGTTTCAAAATAATCACCTTTGAAATCTAAAAAATGTAATTTTTGGGAAACATTGAGAGAAAAGAATAAGATACTTCACGACCCACATTTTACCCTTTTCCCTCAGAATAATGTGTTTTAACTTGAAGAATCTTTGACTTTTGACACCAACAGTTATCACAGTGGGTAATAAAGTGGCTGAGAATTTCAGGAAATCATCAATCAATTTCTTAAGACTTGACTAATATGAACTCGGTTTGAAGCAGAGAAGGTAGGTAAATGCCAGTGATAATATGGCCGTGGTCGATTTTGGGGAAAAATTAACTGATAAAAAGGTTATTGAAGATCAACCAAATTTTTGGTTTATCTTAAATAACTATTTTATCAGCTGATTTTATAAAAAAAAAACCATCACGTCCATCTAATGCGTGACGTCTGTCCACCTTCTCTGCTTAAAAGCGAACCCAAATTCGTCCGTAGTAAACATTATTATTGAAGATTTTGAAGTTGTTGTATCACGTGATTATCCACTGTGGTTATGGTGTCGGTACTTGCACGATGGATAATCACGTAATACAACAAATTAAAAAAAATCATCAATAATTTTGTAAATACGGGACCGATTTGAACTCGGTTTCGAGCAGAGAAGGTGGACATGCTTCACGCATATAATTAGCTCGTAGTGGAAGATTTTTTTAAAGTAAGCTGATAACAAGAGTTGTCCGCTGACAACGTAGCTCGCCTATACGGGAGCTTGTCACAAAATCAGACAATTTTTTAAAAGTAGGTCAAACTCCAAGGTCAAGGTCACAAGGTCAAGGGTCATGGTCACAAATGAAAGGTCTTGGCAGGAGGTATCCATGTGTGAAATATCAAGACTCTATCAATAATTGTGCATGAGATATAGGCCAGGTTAAAGTTTTTCAAAAGTAGGTCAAACTCCAAGGTCAAGGTCACTAGGTCAAAGGTCATGGTCCCAAATGAAAGGTCTTGTCGAGATGTATCCATGTATGAAATATAAAGGCTGTATCTCTAATAGTGCCTGAGATATAGACCAGGTTAAAGTTTTTCAAGTGAAGACGCGACGCGACGGGACGGGACGGGACGCGACGCCGACACTAGGGCTGTGACATTAGCTCCCCGGACATAAAGTCCTGGCTCGCTAAAAAGTTATTGAAAATCAACCAAAAATTTGGTAGATCTTCAATAACTGGTTTATCAGCTAATCTTTTTATAAATCCACCACTTCCCACCTTCTCTGCTTCAAACCGAATTAAAATTGTTGAACTATTAACAAAAACATTAATGGTTTTCTGAAATTCTGAGTCACGTGATTAACCACCGTGATTTGGATCAGTTCGACTTTGTGCTTTCCGTGTTGTCTTCTGGTGTCAGGTTACTTGGAGAAGTGCTTCCGGTTCGTGGGATGTTAAACAATTGTAGTTCTTTTAACCCTTTCCCAAATGACAAAATTTTGGGTGATCCAATTTGAAAGTTGCTGCAGACGACAAAAAGGTACCCTCCAAGCAGGGGTCATGATTCATTATTTTCTTCTTCTTCATTATCATAAAAACGTTTAGTACATGTGTAGGCCTACTATAAACGTTTGAGTGGCGTTCTAAGAGAGTAACAAAAAGGGTGATACTAAAGGTAAAATTTGTGAATAATATAGCTCAGAAAACATGGAGGCAAAAGGAGAAACTGCTGATTTATCAGCAGTTTCTTCTTTTGTCTCAATGTTTTCACAAGCCATATCAATTAGGGACGTCAAAACCAGGGGTCCGTATTACTAACGATCTTACGTTTGATTTTTTTGCATAATCACTTGTAACAACAGCCCTAATTGGCTCAGTCGGATTTCTTATGCAATCAGATGTCCTGTTACACAGTTTACACACAATCTTGGTCGTAAGATGTTTAGTAATACGGGGCCCTGGTCTTGTTTGGGAAAGGGTTAAAAATGGTCCCTCTTCTGGTCATGCCTTGCTCCCTGCATGAATGATTTTGAACTAATGTTTCAAATTGATCCTTTTGGATGACATGTTTCCTCGTGTTTAAGCTAGAATCCATCCACATGACTTTTTGGTGTCTTTTGGTGCAGGTATACGTAAGTTTGCTGAAAATGGCAATGAATTTTGTAGTTAAAAATACACTTGGTTTACCGTAATGTTTTTATAGACCGCCTGTGTAGTTTGTTGTTATAAAATCACGTAACTACGGATTCAATCAAGCTGTAGTTACGACTTTTTAGATTTGCAGCGACGAAATGCTATTGTTTGTACGATATAAGGTCACTGTTCACTTGACTATGATGAAATTGATCCCTATTGTGAAAAAACCCATCTGTTCAGGGGGATCCATTTTCTGAAAATCCACTGGGAAACGATGGATCTGTGCCATTTTGGCACAGTTTGACTGAATGAGATGTTGTGAAAGCTGTAGTAATATCACGGTGGGGATTGTGCATGCTGGGATGGGTAAATCTACGGACCAATTTGCATCGCTTCAGGTAAGACATTTTGCAATAACTTCCTTATTTCCGCCTCAATTAAAAAACGGTTTGTTGCATGTACCCCGCCTTTCTGAGCTCTTTCCTCCGATGTATGCTTTACACGAAACCTTTTTGTACTTTTTGCGAAAAGTGATCCCAACCGACCAGAAAAACTACAAAAAATCTGATCGTTTTTCAGGTCAGTTGGGATCATTTTTTTTGGGGGGGGGGGGGGGGGGGGGGGGGGGGGGAATATGGTGAGTCTTCAAATAAGTAATACACCTGAGGAAAGCGCTCAGTAAGGCGGGGTACATGCAACAAACCGCTTCGAGATTATTTTTGTCCGTATACGTTATCCATCCCAGCATGCACAATCCCCACCGTGAATATGTTGAATAGTGTGTGTGTGTATGTGTGTGTGTGTGTGGGGGGGGTCACATAGAATTGTATAGGAGCCAAACTTACTCATAAATGAGTGCGCTGCCACCTCTCAGATGGTGGTTCTTTTGGGCATCTAAAAGGGAAATAACTATATTCAGATAAGTTTAAAACGAGGACCGTGTTACTTCCCTTTTCATATATACACATTCGTCGCAGCTTTGAGTTGCTGAGGTATATACATTAATAGGGTTCGATTTTATCCTGTTAATCATTACGTAATTTCGGACAAACAATAATATTTCGTAGGTGTTGTTACAAACTCACGTGACTACGGCTTGACTCGATACATAACCGTAAACCTAGTCTATTTTTAGCACAAAATTCATTGCAAAATACGTTGTTCGGGAAGTATAAAACCCTACGTGAAAATAGATTTACTGGTGCATTTGACTGAAGTCTGATCAAGATCCATTTTGATATCCCATAGTTTCCTTTAAAGTTCTGAAACGACGAAGTTAAGACAGATTTGGGTTTTGATCAGACATTGCTTATAGCACACGATAAAATGACCTGGCAGCCTGGAGAGCAACTCTAGCTATAACCCAGAGATGCTCTGTCAGGTCATTTGTCGTGAGGTATATGCATGAGGGGGGTTGTTTGTTAAAAAGTAGGCCCCTATGTTACCGTTCAAGCTTTTTTTAAAAAAAATGTATGTTACCCATCAAGCCTTTTTTAAGAAAAATGTGTTACCCGTCAAACTTACATGTTTTGACAAAAACTGGAACATAGTAAATTTTAGAACAGAATTAGCTTAAATTATTTGAAAACTATGAATTTTTGGGTTGAACCCTAACATGAGTTGATATGAAATAATTCTTTGTACAAATTAAACCGGGACTAATTAATTTGCGTGTGTAAAGTATCATGTACAGTTATTTTTACAGAAAATCACCCCTAAAATAAGTAAGTAGACCTATGTATCTTTAAATGTGACCCGTCATACTTAAATGGGCCTTCTGGGATGGGAATTTGTGAAAACTACCGACCCTTGTTGAGTCTAATCGTTTTTAGCGTGACGGGTCATAACCCATAGACATGGATAATCACGTGATACAACTGTTTCAGAAAATCTTCAATAAGTTTATTAATGCTGGACCGATTTGAATTCGGTTTGAAGCAGAGAAGGTGAACAGGTGTCACCCATTAGATGAACGTATTAGATTTTTGAAAAAAATCAACTGATAAAAAAGTTATTGAAGACAAACCACAAATTTGGTTTATCTTCAATAACTTTTTCATCGGTTGTACGTGGTTGATTTTTCAAAAATCAACCACGTACAGCTTATTCCTGACATTTTCTCAACTTATATGCTTCAAACCGAATTCAAATTGGTTAAGTAGATCTATTGACAAAAATATTGACGACTGTCTGAAATTCTGAGTCACGTGATTAACCATCGTGAAATATCAGTAAGCATGGCCTAAGATCGTTGTCGTGCTGGGCGATTTATCATTATTATTTTCATATGGCTCAGTGGCGGATTCAGAGGGGGTTCGGGGGTTCAAACGAACCCCCCCCCCCCCCCTGTTGCCAGATTATGTCATTTTCATGCAGAAATTCAGTCACAATTGTGTAATACTGGGAAAACGAACCCCCCCCCCCCCTATTTGTACATTTGAATCCCCCTCAGGTAAATACTGGATTCGCCGCTGTGGCATATGGCATATCTGGAAGATCTAAATCTATCAGACCTAGCCACTAGGCCTGCACGATGGGACCCCTAGCAGTGGCTATGGGGTCCGGGGGTGTTCAGATGACCCCCCCCCCCACCTTCATTAGCCTGTGTAGGCCTACCTCAATTTCATGTAGAAATTCAGTCAAAATTTATAAAACAAAAAATAGGAAAATGACCCCCCCCCCCTTTGTATATTCGAGCCCCCCCCCCCTCAAAGAAATCCTGTATCCGCCTGTGCCCATCATCATGGTGTATAATCACGTGACTCAGAATTTCCGATAATCTTCAATATCTTTTTTAATACTTGACCAATTTGAATTCGGTTTGAAGCAGGTGGGTAAATGCCAGGAATAAGCTGGATGTGTTGGGTTTTTGAAAAATCAACTGATAAAAAGGTTATTGAAGATAAACCAAAATTTTGGTTTATCTTCAATAACTTTTTTATCAGTTGATTTTTCAAAAATCAACCACCTCCATCTAATGCGTGACGTCTGTCCACATTCTCTGCATTAAACCGAATTCAAATCGGACCAGAATTTACAAAATTATTGAAGATTTTCTGAAAATATTGTGTTATGTAAAATCACGGTGGGGATTGTGCATGATGGGATGGATAACGACTACCGACAATAGGGAACGATTTTATCAAGTAAACCGTGACGTAATTTCGAACAAGTAAATAGTATTTCGTTGGTGTTGTTATAAAATTTCGTAACTACGGCTTGAATCAAACCGTAGTTACGAGATGTTATAACAACACCGACGGTTTATCAAAACATAACGGTAAACTCAGTCTATTTTTTGCACAAAATTTGATGCCAACTCGCCTCGCTTCAGGTAAGACATTTTGCAATAACTCTGTTATTTCTGTATCAATTTCCAAGCGGTTTGCTGCATGTACCCCGCCTTATCGAGCTCTTTCATCGGATGTATGACATATGAGATACATCATGATACTTTTTCAAAAATATTGTCCCAACCGACCAGACAGCGAAATGGTAACGACTACGGCCAAATTAACCACGCTTCAGGTAAGAATTTGTGCAATAACTTTCTTATTTCTGCGTCAATTTTCATGCGGTTTGTTGCATGTATTCCGTCTTACTGAGCCCTTTCCTCAGATGTATTACTTATCTGGAAACTCCTTGTACTTTTCTCAAAAATCGATCCCAACCGACTAGAAAAAGGGCCTGAATTTTTTGTCGTTTTTCTGGTCGGTTGGGATCAATTTTTGGACAAAGTACAAAAATTCTACAAACAAGTCATATATCCGAGGAAAGAGCTCACTAATGCGGGGTACATGCAACAAACCGCTTGAAAATTGGAGCAGAAATAAGAAAATTATTGCACAATTTCTTACCTGAAGCGAGGCAAAATTTGTCCGTATACTCGGTAACTCCATATTCGTTATCCATCCCATCATGCACAATCCCCACCGTGAAAATTATCTACCGTGATCATGACCATGGCAAAATCCTAGACCGATTTAATTTGGAATAAGATGCAGACGACAAAAATAGTAGACCTATCAAAAGTAGATGTTATGAATGCCTTTGAATATAATGTTTAACTAATTAGGCCTACCAGACAAACAAAATTTTGGACTGCTCCAATGTGAAAGGTGTTGCAGAAGACAATTTCAAGTTGGTGTTACAAAAATATTTCCTTTTTAGGTTAGAAAATGATGTGGAAAATGAAGAATTTGTCTGTAACAAGCAATTCATTCATTCTCTTCAATGTTACCCCAAGCCTTCTCTTGTGAAGAAGTCAAAGGTTGTCACTGTGTAGTAATGGGATAATACAGCACAGAAAATGTTGAGGCACTGGTGTAGAAAAAAAGAGGGGGCCAGGCCTCGTAATAATTTCCAGCATATATGCCTATTAGCCCCCCCCCTCCTATGCCCCACCTCCCCAATAATACACCCATATCTCCATTCACAGACATTTGCCCCCCCCTCCCATTTAAAAAAAAAACTTCCTACGCCTATGTGAGGGTAAAGAAGAAATCGTTGATTAGGCCTAGGCTGAGCTCAGCTATGTACATCTTGAGATCTAACAAATATTGGATTTGCAAATTCTGCTTTTCACAAACCAGAATGAGATCTAGATAATTTTCTTATGTGGACGTCAAAGCCAGAGCTTACTCGATAAAGAGTGAAAATTTTCAATATTTTCTTATATGACAGATTCGATTAGTTGAATTATGACTAATTTGTAAATTTATAGAATCTAGTCAATATAAAATCTTGTTAGGTTAGTCAGTTTTAACGGTTTAGTTAGTGAGGACCTCGTTTAGCCTAATGATCAATTTATGCGCATGCGTGACCAATTATGGCATGTTTGTTTGGGGAGAAATATTAGATAACCTCTTATTTGGAAATCATTTTCTTCCTTTTCTATCAAATTTTAGCTAGTTACCAGACCTTGAATGGAAACTTTGTTTGAATCTGATTCCTCGATGTTTCATAAAATCGGTAATTTCTATTTTGGGTCGGACGAAATTTGTTACTAATCGAACAATTCTATATAAATTCAAACATCTACTAATCGTTCCATATTCACTATCCCGGTACCCAGACCTTGTGGTAGGCGACAAAGAAAATCTGAAATTAACAAAGATGTCTTCTGGAATCCGAGTTGACGAAATTATCAAAGTGGAATACCAGAAAGTTATGAAACATGACAAGGCTTATATTCTTGTTAAGTTCAACGAGAAAGGAGACGGCTTAGAAATCGACGAGGAAATCGAACCAAATTCTGCGTCAACCGGCCTGGATAAGGTGGATTTTGATGCCTGTGTTATTGCTCACATCAGGGACTTGTTAACAGGAGACTATAAAGCTGAAACTCGGGTGATTGTCTTGGATGTGTTGGAATCTGACGGTGATAAAATGGGGAACGACAGAGTATTCGTCTTTTCCTGGTAAGGAACATGGCGGCGTGCAGGGCGTTACTTCACTTCCGGTTTTATCATAAATTTCTAGTTACGAATCATGAATGCACATTATTTCTTAATTAACCTTATGTTTTTGCCATTATTTTTTTTTTCAGTTTGATTGCTGTAGTAATTTTGTTCCTTTATCATTTTTTGTTAAACAAATAACTTTTAATGAAGAATAAGTTGATTAACCATACAACAGGGTTTTCCCTGAGTTTAAGAATATAGGGGTCATTGTGACCCTCCTGTGTCAGAGTTAGGGGTCATTTCTCCAATTTTGGGGGTTAAAATTTTAAAAATGCCTTAGGACACAAGTATCAAACAAAAACTGGATTTTAAAACATGCGTCATCAATGACCCTCAAGTATATTTCTGAGGGGGTCATTTGTTCTGAAATTGCGACTATGACGCATGATTTGCAGCGTTTTTTTCTCATAATTTTGGGAACGGGTCTGGTACTAGGCAAATTGGGAAAAATGTGTTGTTTTGTCACAAAGTGGGAAAATATTTTCAACACAGACTGCAACAAAAATTGAATCCTGTGCATAGTTAACTATATCAAATTGAAATTTCATTCAAAAAGAAGGAATAACTTTGGTATTGGGATATTTTTTTTGCGAGATTTTGGGAAAAAAATAACCTATTTGGCATTGGGAATGAGTCCTTTTTACGGACCCGTCCAAAGAAGGAGAAAAAACGCTGATTTGTGCGTCATGGAAAACCCTGCATACAAGATTTCCTGGTGTTCAATTAGTCCTATCTCAGAGTTTCCATTCACGCAAAATTGTGCGTGAAACACGCATATTTGAAAGAAATCATGTACAAAATTACGGCCCCGTACGTGATTTCACACACAAAAATTTGGATCAGCATCTTTAGGTGCCAGTTATTAATAGATCTAGATCTATATCAAACAATTCCTAAGTGAAACTAACCAAGGAAACTAGAGTAAATCTATGTTACTCATATGCGATGATTTGAACGAGATCAAAAACACCGCAAACACAGTTAATTGATGACGCAGTCATTCAAGTTTCAATATAATCATGTGATGTTTACGCACCCAAATAAGGTTACGTTTTACTATGATTTGTTTACAAAAGTCGCGCGTGCAACAAAGCGCGGGAAATGGGATGAAGCAATGAAAACAACATGCTATCTCAGTGATTTTTTTTCTTAAAAAAACGGGCGTTATTGGGCCCCTTTCCCCTCTCTGAGGAATATACTTTTTTCCCCCATTTCAGAGAAATTTCCCCTCCTGGAACTAGATTTTTTGTTGCAAAGAAAAATCCAAATCATATTTAGATTCTAGGCATCTCTAGCAGTTCTAATGGTTCTTTGAAGCTCCCATTATGATATACAAGCAAGTTAAATGCATTTATAACACTGTATTTGAGAGTATAAGAATGTATTGAAATTTCCCCTTTTTGGGCGTTCACGCGTATATTTTCCCCCACCTATGGGCCCTGACCCCCTTCCCCCAAAATCAAAAATAAACACTGTATCTGCGAAGTAAATACACTGACGTTAGATGGTTTTAGAACCGACGGGTGTCTCTTTCTCTCATGCTGCCTCGCGATTACGCAAATCGACTCTTGATTACACAAAGGAATTGGAGGAAATTTTCTTTTAAAATAAAAACAAAGTTGAACTTTTGTTTTGAGAATTTTCTTTTCATATTTTGGGAAAAAATTACCCTTTTTGGTATTGGGATCCAGGGCTTTTTTCGTTTTCTATAGCAGAGGCCCAGTGGCGGATCGTTCGAACCCCCCTCTGTAGCCTGATTATTTCATTTTCATGCAGAATTTCAGTCAAAATTGTGCAACACTCGAAAAACGAACCCCCCTATTTGCATATAATCCGAACCCCCCTCATAGAAATCCTGGATCCGCCACTGGAGGCCTATAACAGGCTACTTCACAATTGAAAAATGGCTTAAATTTTCCCAATGGTGGCAGAAAAATTTCACAAAACTAGACCTTAAATTTGCATGTCATGAATTGTTGCTTCTTTAAAATTCATTCTATATAATTAACAGCTAGTTTTCTCAATGATATGACCTTCAAATAGTTAATCTGACATTAATAAAGCGCTGTAATTTATACCAGAATTGTACTTAATCTTTTCTCTGTTACTAAAATTGTGCTCCCAAAATGGTCACAAGAGTGTGCCAAAATTTCACAAAGGCTAAGGCCTCTTCACAAATCACTGAAAAAAAGTCCTGGGATCAGGTTCGTTTTACGGACCCATGCAAAGAAGAAGAAAAAACACTGTTGAAATAATTAATTTAGAATGCTTTTACTGACCCCCTTATCTGTTCCTCTGAAATTTTGTGTGTTTGAAAATGTGACCCGTCGCGCTAAAAGGGACCTTATCGGGTGTGTGAAAAATATCGACCCTTGTCAGTCTGCGCAGTCCGCGCAGCCAGACTAGGGCAGACACTTTTCACTTTTATGTAATTTTCTAAATCCGGAATGTTTTCCCTATATGTTCATTTTTCGCATACAAGATCTTGTTGACCTGTGCCGAGTCTGTCAAGTTTGTCAAAGTTTGGATTTTTGGTATTCGGATAAGGTCCCTTTTAGCGTGATGGGTCACAAATGAATTTTTTTACCTTCAGGTGTCCAGACGATGCCAAGGTTAAAGCCAAGATGCTGCAAGCTAGTTCACTGGATACAATCAAGAAGGCGCTTGATTTAGCAAAGATAATCCAATTGAGCGATATGGCTGATTTTGACAACCTCGAGAAGGAATTGAAATGTGTTGGGTTTGCGAAAGCAAGAACTGTCGATGAAGGTACAAAAAATATGGTGCTTAAAAAGAAGTGTCATCAAGGAATAAATAAAAACGCAGACAATGATTAATAAAATGTCCATTTCGTAAGACTTTCCAATGAGCTTCAGACAGACTTTTTGAACCCCTTAGGACACTTGAATAATTTCATAGATGTAGTGAAAAGGTTTTGTTGGATTTGATCATTTGACCTTTCAAAAGTGGTTTTAAGAATTGCTTTATTGAGCTATTCAACTTTGACGCAGTCTTAAATTTTGCGCTTTAGAAAAGAGTTGATGGGTTAGTACAGGACCAAACATTATGTTGTGGGTACTGATAAGATTAATGTTGATCAGACAGTTATTTAACCCTTTCCCAACTGACTAACTTTTAGGCGGGTCCCAATCAAAAGTTGCTGCAGACAACAAAGTGGATGAAAAAATTGTGCAATTTAGCAGAGAAATTATTGAGACCAAATGAGAAAATGCTGATCATCAGCATTTTCTTCTATTGTCTCAATGTTTTCCCAAACCTTTTCTTTTAGGGACGTCAAAACCAGATCTTATTCATTTGGGAAAATGTTAATATGAGTATCAGCAGCATAAGGTTTGAGCAAGTATTTCTTTAAATAAGTGATATAGTTTAACCCTTTACCACACAACAAATATTTAGACTTTAAATTTAACAAGTGCAGCAGTTGACAAATGGAAATCGGAAAAGTCAGGAATTGTGTAAAATACAGCACAGAATATTAAGGCAAAAGGAGAAATTCAAATAACCTGCATTTTATTCTTTTGTCTCAATATTTGTCTAAGTTTTTCCAGTTGGGGAAACAAGACTTGATTTTATGTTCTTATTAGATATGGCGGGGGAAAACATTTAGATAAAAGAAGAAACTGCTGATAACCAGCAGTTTCTTCTTTTGCGTCAAATATTTACATGGCTATAACATTAAGTTAATAACCTTTTGGCCTTTTGTGATCATCTACTTTGTGGTCTGCCTAGCAGCTTTCAAATTGGACCGCCTAAAAATTTTGCCATTTGGGAAAGGGTTAAGAATTCTGGATGATCTGTCCATTTGGTAGTTATTATATAGGTACAAAATTAAATGAGAATCAATACTGTTGAATTGCTTTATCAAAACAACGTAAACTATTCTCTTTTAATTTTGAACCTATTATCACTTTTTTGTATTCATCAAAAGTGCTTTAGACATGGTTTTGTATATTTGAACCGGAATTTCGAAAAAGGGGCCCTTAATGGTATTTCAGAACTGGGAACAGCATAAATGCAGATCAGGCTTGGCTTATGAATAGCAACTGTTCAAAAGGAGCATGGGTCCTGATCAGACTGTATTTTGGGACAAACTGATTCCTTGTTTAGATGTGTGATTTTTGTAAAAAAAAAAAGCCATAGGGGCCCTTTTTCCAGAACCTTATTTCGTCTGTGTTATTGCAAAACCTCATATCTACAGCTTGATTAAAGCTGTAGATACAAGGTTTTGCAATAACACCGTCAATTTACATTTCGTTATTTCATTCCTTGTGTATAGGGTTACTAGAACAAACATTCAAGAATGATTTACTCCTAAAGCTATTGATGAGAGCCAGTGAAGGCTTTCCAAAATGCAATATTTCATTTATTGTTCATCAAACGTTACGTTGTGGGTACTCATTGGAATCGTCTCATCAAGACAATTCAAATGAGTACCCACAACATAGGGTTTAGATTTGAAATAACAAATTTGGAACGTCTTCACCCCCTCTTAACTGGTTGCTTTGTATAACTCCTGTTTGTATCTTTGTGTCATTTGGTATCAAGCCTTGTAAACAGACATATTTGTTATTGCTTACATTATTTCTGCGATAATTGGGAGCAAGTTACTAGACAAACTGGGAAAAATGTCACTTAATTGTCTCGTTTTTCTGCTAAATTTGGATTTTTTCTTTATTTTAGACACATTCCATGCATATCATTTGCAAAATGCACTACTAAAACAGGCATGACAAAGGTCGGACAAGAAAATTTGTCAGGCATTAGTCTGACAGTACTGAAAAAAGCAAAATAGAATTGTTAGTTGTGTCGGCCATTTCATTTAGAAACCATCTTTGTTATCCAAAGTTCTTGTCAATGGCAGCTTTGAAAGCAAACTTATATCACTTAACTCTTTCGCTGCCAATGTCGCCTTTTGGCGACCTATTACGAGACTGCCAATGTCGCCTTTTGGCGACTTCAAAGCAATAGCTTAATTAGGTCGTTCAAGGTCAAGGTCAGGGTCATCTGATCAAACTGTCTGATAAAAAGTATGCTATTCAAGAAAATAGTTTATGTGCAATCATTCCTGAGGGTTTCAGGTGAATATTCATCAAATAATAATTTTACTATGTTATAAACTGATAAGCCCTGTTATGAAATTTAAAAAAAATTGGCACTGGAAATAGCACAATTCCAGGAAATTTGGCAGCGAAAGAGTTAAAGGGTTGGTGTTAGATTTCGTTAGCTGCTGACATACATATTAACTTTTCCTTTTTCTACCATGTTCATTCCATTTTCAGAATAAAAAAGAGATGACCGACTTGAATTGCTAATATGAACTGCATGGACTTGTTTGTATAAAACTCAAAAATCTTTTTCTTCTATAATTAATTCAATTATGAGTTTTTCTATACAATTGCATTTTAACCTTTCTCTTATTGTTCATTTACATTATGTTTAATACGGGATTGCTTTCTTGCTACAGATAAGGGCAACAGATAAGTGGGGGTTTAAAAGGCATTCTAAATCTGTTATTTCAAATCCAAACCCTATGTTGTGGGTACTCATTTGAATCGTCTCGGTGAGACGATTCAAATGAGTACCTGCAACATAGGCTTTGATTTTATAAACAATAATGAAACATTGCATCTTGAAAAGCATTCTACCCCTCTTACCTGTTGCTTTGCTCTATAATGTATATTAAGGTATGGTTTATTATAATTATATTTTCTTTACATGTAAACTGGATGTTTTTCACCGAAATGGGAAGATAGCACTTGTTAATGAATCAAATATATATAAACTTGCAAATGATTTAGGAGAAATGTGTTCAAAAGGAATTGAAAACATTCACAGAAATAGATAGAAATGCTGGGTACCAGTGTTTTCTTTCTTTCTTTGATGTTTTCCAATAACTTTGTGCTAAAAGAAGGAACTGTTAGTAAAAGGGTTAAATACAGAATGATACAATTTGGATGAAAATAATATGTAACAATGTAAGCTTAACATATTGTCTAAGGCTTTAGCTGAACAGAGCTCTTAAGCTCTTTTTGTAGGCAAGTTGAATCATTTTGGAAATAGCAATAATTTGAACAATTTTTTTTTTTTTTTGCTTCTTCAACTTAAGTAGATTTATATAGTAGCTTTGATTTTCACTAAATGTTGTTAAAAAGGAAGTATTTTTGTTTGATGACTGCAAAATTTGAAATTTCCAAGTTGTTTAATATGTTAATCTAATTAGCCCTTTCACAAACAACACAGGCATGTATTTTGATGATTAAAAAGAATTAATTAAGTATGTGAAAACTTTGAGAGATAAGAAGATGCCGATTGTCAGCTTCTTCTCCTTTCCAGTCAATATTTTCTCCAAATGTCGAGTATTTGTTGACTTGTTTTGTTTGAGAAAGGGTTAACAAGCTATGAAGGGTAAATGCTGGATATTTCTTTCTATTCTTTGAATATTTATATTGAATAATGGTTTATCTTGGCCTAAGAATTTTTCAAAGCTCATATTCAGGACCAATAATTTCTTTCATGTAAAACTTTTCTATGCTACAATAACTGTGTATGGGACCAATACAAAATAAATGTAATCATCAAAACTTTGATTGTCGTTATATGCCCCATCTCCCCTATCGTGTACATAATGGCACATACATTATGGAAGGAAGAGGAAAAATACTGATCACCAGTATTTTATTCTTTTCCTCCAATGTTTGATTACCTCTCATCTAGGGAAGTTAAAACTAGGTATTGTCTGTAAAAGGGTCAATCGATGAATGCGGAATCGGATCAGGACTGCCAAAATTTGTATCCTGTCTGAAAATAATTTATCAAGTCATTAACCCATTACCACACAGTGACACCACACAAAATAAAGGCTTAGAAAAACATCGAGGAAAATGAAGAAATTGCTTGTGACAAGCAATTTCTTCATTTCACACAATGTTTTCTATCCAAAAAGACAAAAAAAAAAAATACAAAATTTCTTTCACTTAAAATTTTCGTCTGTAACATCTTTGAATTTGGACCAGTCTGCGTGCTCGGTGTAGGTGACGGCGTGGGGCGCCGTGGTCTAGTGGTAGGACGCGGGCTTAGGGATCGAGAGGTCCTGGGTTCAAATCCCGCCGAGGTCACGGGAATTTTTCTGAGCAAAAAAGTTACCCCACGTTGCTCCTCTTAAACGGGAGAGTTGAAAGCCGATGTGCTGTGGCTGCCGCAGGCGCCGACTGTATACAGCCGACTTGAAGCTCGATGATCGTGGAGTAAAGTGTGAAAGTCGCGCGAATATGGACCTAGTTCGTAAATTTGAGACTATAAACCACCTTTACTTTACTTTACTCTCTTTCACGCCGCTCAAACGTTTATAGTGCACATGTACTAAACGATTTCAAATGATAGCCAATCATGACCTCTGCTCGGAGGGTAGGACCAGTCTAAAATGTTGCCGTTTGGTAATGGGTCAATTTTGTCTCTCACCAAATGGTGGAATTTTCTAAGCTGGTCAAGCTATTGGTGGCTCAGTTTGGATGCTGTGTTGTACTGGTACTAGAAATACCAGTAACAGAACGAATAGTTGCACCGACCGCCACAATACAGCTAAGATTTAGTCGATTGTAGCGTCACTAGCGTGAAACACCAGCAGGCATTGTCAAGTGTGCTTATCGTGGGTGTAAATGCAAAACCTCGTATGTCGATTCTTGCGATTTTCAAAGTGAAATCTTGTGTGTCCAGTTAAGACAATTCTTGCGGATTTTGAGATATTTTCACTGGTCAGTATTGATGAGACATTATTTGTGAAAAATATGTCCAAATTTTAAGTAAAACCTTTCAGTTTTGGAAAAGTTATTACACATTTTGTTCCTTCCCCTTTAAAATTTTCCAAAAACGAGATACGAGGTTTTGCATTTACATCAACGTTATGTTGATGTTTACAATATCTCAAGATATCGGAGGAAAATTTTTGTAACCATCACAAGCTGGCCAAAGTGTCTTCATTTTGTCACTTTTCTGCAAAAACCTCGTATCTGCAGCTTGTTTTAAGCTGCAGATACGAGGTTTTTGAAGAAAAGAAGCGATTTGCTTCTGAAACAAAGGTGTTACAGGGGATAAAACGAAAATTACCGAGAACAGACAATATGCAATCAATAGCATAGAATTCCTTGAGGGAAAAGGAGAAAATACTGGTCATCAGCATTTTCTCATTTTCCCTTAAAAGTTTCTATGAAAATAAATCTTTAAGGTCGTCAAAACAGCGGTGGATTCGGAAATAAAGTGTTGGGGTAAAGCTAGTCGGAGTACTTGAAAAGCAAATAAGTCGGTAGTGTGCGGAAGTAAATGATAAAATAGCGCAGCTATCCTTATAAAGCGATAAAGGATATACGTGACCTTATATGGGCATAAACGATTTATTGAATGGAGCACGTGACGTCTTCCTCATTAAATATGCGGGCGAGGGTTATTTCAAGACGTTTCGGTATTCGACTATGGGAAAATAGGGGGGGGGGATAATTACAAGTTGTCTAAGCGTTTCTCAACTGTTTAGTTATAGAAAAAACACCAGGGACAACATCGAGAGAAAAGGAGAATTGTAGATAATCTGCACTTTCGCTTTTTTGCCTCAATGTTTTCTTTGCTAAAACGTACACATTTATGTCTCATGATCTTGGGCTAAGCTACCCGCAGGTCTGCTTAGACTTTGGTTCAGCCTAACATTTGGCTTCGGAAACAAGTGATCCAAAAAGCTTCATTCGCCGTAATTATAAAGAAGTTTCGCAACGACGAATAAGTGTAAAGTGTGTCGCTTTAACTATATTTCCCATGATATGACAAAATTATTGACTGATCTAAATTGAAACGTTTAAAGACGACAAAAGATGTAAAGCTGTAGGTTATAGGATGGAAGTATTGAAGAAAAGGAGAAAATACTGATCATCAGCATTTTCTGCTTTTCTGCCAATGCATTCCAAAATTGTTTTTACAGCGGACGACCAAACCAAGCATTGTCAAGTGGAAAAAGGTTAAGACAGTTTTGGTGTGTAAACATGAGATATCATCCCATCAAATGTATGCATACCTTCGCCCTATACTCAGCGAAATCTTTTCCCAAACGTCAAAACTCTAGGCTAGTCCATGCTATTGATCGGATAGATGATCGACCTCATCGAGAATCAATCGTGTCTGAAGATCAAGCATGGGGGGATCTAGAGGGGGTCCGGACCCCATGGCATTGGCCGAAAATTGAATTTTGACTATATAAGTGTAACGTTACATATTTACTATATTTGAAGCCATAATTTGGGCTTGGACCCCCCCCCCCCCCCCCCACCCCCTGAAAAACTCCTGGATCCGCCCCTTTCAAGCGTGGTTTATAATTTTTAACCAACCTGCACCAAACCTGATCTCGATCACCTCGATTCGCATGCATGTGGTTTCCAGCTGCATTCCGATCAACTCGACCTCTTTTCCATCTGTTCGCCCGATCAAATCGACTGTGAAGATCGACTAGAGATCGAGTAGTTGTTTGGTCGGGCGTGGTTGGGGAATTAAGGCGATCGAGTTGATCATACATAGCATTAGTTGAAGGAACGCTGCAGATTCGTAATGCTAGGTTCCCACTGTCGTTTAGACGAACTCGAACACGTCCGATCAAATCGATCGAGCAAGGATCGAACTCGGTCGACTTGGGTAATCGCGAGTGGTCGGGATGATAGATCTTGATCTGTATCGCTCGAGATTCCTACTCGATTTTTTTCATGTCAAAACTATTTGTGTGCGATCGAGTAGAAAATTGATTGGGAAACGAATGGTTGTAGCCTATTGGTAACGGTTGTGCAGAAGATCAGCCCTGCGTTCAGTTAGACAAAACGTTAGCTAACGTTGGCCGTTTCATTCGGAATACTCGGTCAATTCTGTGAAATTTGTGTCAAAGAAGTTGCGACTGTTGCTAACGTTTTGTCTACTGAACGCAGCCCAGGTTTGTAGATCGAGTGAGCCGACCTGTACCCAACCTGCACTGGATCACTCCGAATTATACTGGAGTGATTCCCAACCGCATCCCGATCAACTCGACCTGTGCTCTGTTCGTCCCGGCAAATCTACTGTAGAGTTCGGATTTGATCGAATAGAGAATTCATGCTTCAGCCGCCACCATAAATTATGACTGAAATACCATAAAACTAGCGTTAAACCTTATCAGTTGAAATCAATCAAACTATATATTTTTCATTGTACGCCCGGAGACTATTCTTATGCCATTACACTGTGTCGTATGTCTTGCCATCCGTCCGTCCGTCCCTCCGTCCGTCATTCAGTCCGTCTGTTTGCAATTTCCGAAGTGTAAAGAATAGATGAAATATTGCGTCGCTTTTCAACAAAAACCTCGTAATTGCAGCTTAAAACGAGCTGCAGTTACTTGTTTTTTCTTTTTTTTTTTTTTGTTAAAAAAAAACAACAGAATGTCCTTATACCGTTCACCCGGTTTTGGTGCCAATAGAAGATGTGTTTTAGGGGGAAAAACATTGGTGAAAAAGAAGAAATTGCCGATAATCGCTGCGATATCCTTATTTTGGCAATCATAAAGTTTTGCGGTCTGATATTGGGTTAAAATGAATAAGTCTATAATCTATACACTTTCCTAGACAACACAATTTTCGACCGGTTCTGATTGAAATGGCTGCGGGCGGCAAATATCCCCCGCTGCAATATATAAAAAAAAATCTAAATGATAAGAACCATTATTAAGAAATATAAGTTAGGGAAAATGAGAAAAACGCTGGGATTCAGTGTTTTTTCTCTTTTTTGTGAATGTATTCATTGGCTCATTTTTTTTTAAAGAATTTCCTACGTTTTATTTTTGAATTTAGTTATTCTTTTCTCCTTTAAGTTGTTAAATTCAACTTTCAAAAGAAGTGCTTTATATGAATTTTTGTCTGCTTGATTGATTTTGCAGTCATATTTTGTACAAAAGGAAATACGACCGGAATTAGAACACGGATGCTTCTAAATGTGTTATCCTATAACCCTTTCCCAAACAACATGGTTTTGACTTCCTTCATCAAGCAATCTTTAGAAAGTATAGAGAGAAAAAAAAGAAGAAAATGCTGAAAAGCAGCAATGTTTTGATGAACTTTCATTTTTATACGCCCGAAGGGTCGTATTATGTTATGGCACCGGTCGTCCGTCCGTCCGTCCGTCTGTCTGTCTGTCTGTCTGTTTGTCCGTCCGTTAGCAATTTCTTGTGTGCGCAACTCCTCCTACAGTTTGATCGGAATTTGATCAAACTTGCCACAATGAATCTCCATGGTGTCTAGTTTTGCACACTGGAATTCGGATAACTCTTTTCGCTTTTTCGTTCTTGAATTATCTGCCCTTGAATAAAAAAAAATGCCTAATTTACTGACAAGCCCCTCTCGGGCGTATATGCGCCACTCTGCGAAACTCTTGTTTAGACTTGGGCACCAGGCATGGTTCGGTAAATGGATATTTTGCTATAATATTACATTCACCCTGTTTAGCCCATTAACAGACGGCAAAATTTTAGACTCGTTCAAAGATGTTGCAGATGATAATTTCAAGTGAATGGATTTTCTAAATCGTTTGGTCTTTCTTTGTTACAAGCAATCTCTTCTTTTCCCACAACGTTTTCCAAAGCCACTATCTACGTGGCGTCAAAAAGCGTCAATGTTTAGCAAAGGGCTAAAGTATACAAAGTCGACTGAATAATTTTAAGTCTTGTGGATTCATACTTCCTTTTAAAATCTTTATCGAAACATTAAACTTTAATCCATCCTGATAAAGTCCTTTTAACTCTTTCCAAGACAATATCATGTTTTGATGAATCCAATGGACAAAGTTATAGAAGTGAATCAGCATTTTCAACTTTCCCCTCCATGTTTTCCACGCTACAGCGTACAGTTTCTATACTTGCATCTCGCTTTATTCGGAAAATACTTTTACTGTAGAATATCTTCTCTTTTCAACAAAAACCTCGTAACTACAGCTTAAAACAAGATGTGGTATCGAGGTTTTCGATGAAAAACAGCGGGATGTTGATTGCTTCAGTACATTATTTTCCGCAAATGCTTTCTAATGCCTTCCTTATAAAATACAGACGTAAAGCATGCGTGTTTATAAAAGGGTTAACCCATTCCCACACAGTGACTCTCTTTGGCTCCTTTCAAGATAATGGCTTAATTAGGAAAACATCGTGGAAAGTGAAGAAATTGCTCGTGACAAACAATTTCTTCATTTTCCACAATGTTTTCTACTTAAAAAGAACAATAATAGATAAATTTCAGTCACTTGAAATTGTCGTCTGCGAAATCTTTGAATTTGCACTAGTCTAAAATGCTGTCGTTTGGGAAAGGGTTAACGAGAGAAAGGACAAGTTGACCGTTTTATGAAGGAACGGATCATAAAGCAGATCAAAGTACGGGTCCATTTCTGATATATCGCTGGTTTTCAACAAAAACCTCGTAACTGCCGCTTGTTTAAAGCTGCAGTTACGAGGTTTTTGTTGAAAAGCGACGATATACTGTCACTTAGTGTATCTTCCAAAATGTTGTAACTGCAGCTTAAAACTAGTTGCGTTATGGGATTTTGAAGAAAAGTTGTGATATATTGATAATTCATTGTCATTATCATGCAGCAAAATGGTTGTTGTCTTAACATGTTCATTTGTCCGTCCGTTCATTCATTAATTCATTGGTTCGTTCGTTTGTTCGCACTTTCGTTCGTTCGTCCGCCCGCCCGTCCATACATTCCCAAGTGTGTTAATTTGTTTGTTTTTTTTTTTGTTTTTTAAATTCATATATCAATCCGTCCGTCCGTCCATTCATTCATTCATTCATTCATTCATTCATTCATTCATTCATTCATTCATTCATTCATTCATTCATTCATTCATTCATTCATTCATTCATTCACTCATTCATTCATTCATTCATTCATTCATTCATTCCATTCATTCATTCATTCATTCATGCGTTCGTTCGTTCGTTTGTCTGTCTGTGCGTTAAAGAACCTAACCATGCATTCACGATACTTCTTCCACAGTATCCAATCAAATCCTCCAGCTGCTCTCTCAATTTGATTATTCCCATCCATTGAGGAGAGACAGTTGACCTTTCTCTCACATGTCGTTCCCTCACATGTCGGCACGGATAATGGCCGAGCATGGGTTCGGGTTCGAACTCATAACCATTGGATTAATAGATCCCGACGTTACCGACTGAGCCATACGTGCATGGGTTGAAGAGGAAAGGCCGATACCCCCATCCCTTAAGTCTATAGTTTCACTTTTTGAGTGAAAAATTAGACCAGCCCTTTGCGTCACGGGTTAAGAATTTGTTCGCGTTGTCATAACTGAAGACTAGCTAGTCTAATAGCCTTCTCAACATAGGTCGATAGGTGATTGATCAATAATTTGTAAGGTTCGTAACATGTACATTATCATATCGTCGCTTTTCTTCAAAAACCTCGTAACATATCTTTACACAAGGTGTAGTTACAACGTTTTCGAAGAAAAGTGAATAAGTACATTTTTGTTCATTTTCATTAAAAACCTCGTAACTACAGCTTTAAACAAACTGCAATTACGAGATTTTTTAAGAAAAGGTGACACCGTATTGACAGGCGAGTTCAATATTGCACTATATGAATGTGCGGCAAATAAAGCACGTAATGTAGTTTTGCTCTCCATATTGCCTTATAAGGGCAGGTCGAATAAGATGACTCATAAGAATGTAATTTTCATTCGGCGCGCTTTGTCCCGCGTCGTGAAATACTCACGGAAAAACACGGGCTTTACCGAACTTCCATTTTAGGACAAAAATAGAACACTGGCGGTTTGTTTGGTGTTTCTTTCTAAAACGGGATTAATTCCATTTTTGGACAAATATATCATTTCGGGTAGGCTATCTTTTACAACGGGTTGATCTCTCTTTTAGCCCCTTCATGAGTAAGCCCTGATTTCAACCTGTCGTAAAGGAATGGCTTTTGGAAAAAAACTGGGAGGGGGGGGGGATGCTAACGATCAGCATTTTCGTATTTAGCCTACTCTAGATGTTTACTGCTTTAAAATTCCTTACAGAATTATGCCCAAGAAAAGAATGAGACAAAAGAAAAAAATGTTTATCAAAAACCCTTTTCATCTGCAGCTTTGGAATGGGACCACCCAGACATCTTGCTGCTTGGGAAAAGGTGCATAAAATTAACATTTCGTGAAATCCTTCAAATTTTCGTTCTTAATTCTTTGTGTGTGTTTTCCATTTATTTCCCACATGGAAAGGTGGGATTATTTAATTTTTTCGTTAACCCATTCCCACATTTTGACTCTTTTTGTCTTCCTAAAAGACTTAAGAAAACATTGTGGAAAATCAAAAACTTGCTTATGACAAGCAATTTCTTCATTTCCAACAATGTTTTCTACCCAAGAAAGAAAAAAATGTATAAGTACATTAATGAATTTCATCTACCTATTACATATTTGACTTTGGATCATCCTTAAAGTCTGCCGTTTGGGAAAGGGTTAATTTTAAAAAGGGGACAAAGAGGAAGAAAACCGGCCAATAGTCATCATTTTCACGAATTTAGCAGTGCAGGTCGAACAAACCTCCCAAAATCTTTCTAAGTCAAAAGGTTTAGGTCATAGGCGTAGGAAGGTTTATGATATTGGGGGCCAAATGTTTAAGTGAATGGAACCCGGGGTTAGGGGGCATGCCCCATCCCCTGAAAATTTTGAATTTTAAGAAGCCATTTCCTACAATCTGGGCACTTTGAGACAGCATTTCATACCTAGACCTTATTGTATTATTGGGGGGGGGGTATGCTGGTCCCCCTTCTAA
This sequence comes from Fragum sueziense, assembly GCA_963680895.1. NCBI lineage: Eukaryota > Metazoa > Mollusca > Bivalvia > Cardiida > Cardiidae > Fragum > Fragum sueziense. Next base: position 43,479,539 of record OY804594.1, read on the forward strand.
ATTATTGGGGGGGGGTGCTCCCCTGGCCCCCTCTTTTTACGCCAATGTAGGTCTCTGGGTAGACGGCGTTAATCACATGGTCTGATTTGAATCTTACATTTCTCGGATTAACAAATTCACAAACAGCACATCGTCGATATTCTTCCCATGAATTCCAAGATGTGGCACACGACAAAATTGATAGAAAATAAGATATGTGTCAAGGGCGGATCTAGAGGGGCTCGGAATAGGGCCCCCTCCCTGGAATTGGCCGAAAAATATTTTTTTACTATAAAAATTTAGTGTACATTTACATTTTTCACACAATTTAACACATTTGAAGCCTTCGTTTAGGCTTGACCCCCCCCCCCCCCCCCCTGGATAAAAAATCCTGGAGCCGCCCTTATGTGTACAGTATATCAATGCAATATTATGGAGAAGATCTATCAGCATTTTCTTCTTTGCTGTCAATGTTTTTCCAATCCTTCGTTGATTATTATGCAGTCCCAACTCCCCCTTTTGGGAAAAAACTATTGATCCGAACATGTAATCAGGTCTTGCTTTTGAAAGGTTTGATCAATATTTTATAAATTCAGTTCGCATGTCATTTCAATAAATGCATTTTTGCTGTCGTTTGGGATAGAATTGGCGTATGTGTGAAGGGAAGTAATCCAGTTTTCATGTGTATATTGATACAATGTAGTAACCTCCCTTTTATCGTTAATTGTATCGACAGACCAGGCCCCGGTTTCTCGAAAAAACTTAAGTTCGTTCTCATGCTCAAATCTGAGCACCGTGCTCAAATCGCACGAAATCCGCGTGAACTTCAATCGAATACCCTTCAACGATAGACAGTATTCCTTTGAAGTTGAGCATGTACTCATGAGAATATACTTTAGTTTTTTTCGAGAAACCGGGGCCTGAACCAATAGGGAACGATTAAGTATCCAGTTGTCACATTTACCACGATATTTTCTACCCCAAATGACCAAAAACGCATTTAAATTTCAATTAATTGAAATTGTCGCCTGCAACATCTTTGAATTTGGACCAGTCTAAAATTTTGCCATTAAATTTTGGTTTTGGGTTCGATGCAAATGAGGTTGACCGTAGTTGAAGAAACCTGATAGAGGGTCACTCAATCATCATTTTTATGGGTACATTTGCACCAAGAAGTCTTTTTGTGTGAAGACCATTTTTGAACAGACGGACTCACCGATTGACTGGCGGACGTACGGACGGACGGTGGACATCGCCATAACAACAGCTTGCTGGTTTTACGACCTGTGGAACTAAAAATGGATGTGTCGACATTCGGATACCCCTAAATAATTTTACTGTCCTACCGTATTGACTTCTATTTTACCCTTTCCCAAACGACACACTTTGAAAGTGACATTTCACATTTATTTCATTTTTTTAAAAGTATGTCTTGATGCAAAGATTGTTTATTCTAATGCGTAAAAAAGCTATCAGTTTTTGGAAGCAACTTTTGCAAAATTTGCTTCTCTTTGCAGCCACCTGTCTCTGTACTTTACCATTCTCTGCATAGGCTACCACACAATATCTTCCGGTCCTCCTCACTATAAATAGTTCTATCAAAAGCAAAGATTAATGAGGTAACAGTCATTCGAATATTCAATATTTAAGTCTGGAGTTATGTGTAGATATTGAATTGTGTGACTGAAAATGAAACACTCAATTAATCATGTCTCTAGGAGAAGAAAAGATCGACGTAGTAATTTGCTTTATTATGGTTCACAGATCAGTCCAATGGCCTTCCTTGTAAATGGGACAGTCAAGTTTACTGAACTATGAAATTTATTCAAAGCTTAAGCCTCTCTTACAACCGGTCGTGCGTGCACCTGCGTGCGGTCTGCGTGCAATCTGCGTCTAAAACGTACGTTTAGTCGTGCGATGCACGCACGTGCAACGTACGATTTTGGTGGACGCAACCACGACGCAGACTGCACGCAGCAAAGAATTGACCGGACAATATTTTGAGGCGCTCTTACAACCCATCGTGCGTCTTTATATATCGTGCGATTTTGCAGAGTTTTAAAACGTACGATTTAAAAAGACGCACGACGGGTTGAAAGAGAGGCTTTACACAAATTATTAATATGCATGAAGTTGTGCTAAAAATAGACACAACTCCACCATGGAATCAAAGTATTCAAGGTATTCTGGATAATCAAAGTACCTAATCAAAGTACTCTACGAATCAAAGTATCCAAGGTATTCAAATTGATTATCAAAGTACCTAATCAAAGTACTCTACTTCTGGACAGGCCTACATTATTGACAAATTTGATTCCAAACAGTACTTTCAGTACTTTGATTTTAAGTTGTTATTTATAAGCGAAAAATGCGCCTTTAAAGTTGAGACAGAAATGGTATATTCTATATAAATCTTAACTGTTGTCCACACCAATTTGCCTAATTTTAGCACAAAAATGTATATTTCTCGTAAACGGTTCAATACTTTGACTTAAAATGTTCAGAATTTCCATAAGAAAAGATGCTCTTTCAGATAGAATAAAAGTAAAATTTATGTAAAAATAATTGTGAAATGTAACTTTAAAGTGTTTCCATAATTTGAAAGGTGCTACAAACGATGGAACACATGTTGATAGAGACGGAATTTGCACAATTGAGCACAAAGAATTAAGACAAAAGGATAATGACGTTTATCTGCATTGCCCTCTGTTGCCTTAATATCATCCAAAGCCTGTTCCCTGACCAAGTCTTGTTTTGGAAAGGGTTAACAATTATATACAGAACCAAGGCACAAAGACAACATTTTCTGACGCAACCGCTTTTTTTATCAATGATTTCTGAAATTTCCTTTGCTACATATCGACTTCAAAATAAGCTCTCGATCGGGAGACATATATCAGGCGGGGAAACACGTGACTAAAGGTATATAGCCCATCATAAAAAACACCTCTTTCTAGCCATACGAAATGCATCAAATTACACACACTTATAAAAACTCTTCACATAACTTGATTCGTCGTGCTGGATTTTAAGATTATGCTTCAAGAAGAAAAATAATATACAAACATTATTTTACCCTATATTCATATGCAAGGGAGGTAATTTCGAACATTTTTGTCAAATATTTCCAGAAGTGTGTACTAATTCAAAATCCTAAACCGTTCAAAATGCATAATATGTTTATATTTGGAATGGAAATGTAACACACTTAAGGCATTACTGCCACTTTTCAAATTTCGCATTTTGCCCTTCAGTGCTAATGATTGGTTGCATACCTTAAAACATTTTCGACAATTTTCAATAAGATCTATTTTGTCAAAAATAGATCTAGGTCGGTTTGGAAGAAAAAAACAATTTGAAGGAGAGGTTTAAAAATATCAAGAAATTGTTGTGCCTCCATGCGTGCCCTGTTTCTCACGTTCGTTTTCAGACTTTCGTTAAAAATGATTGGGAAAATATTGAGGCAAAAGAAGAAAATGCTGATAACCACCATTTTCTTCTTTGGTTTCAATATTTTCTTTGCTGCATCATACATATTTCGTTCTTTAAAGTTGATATTATTTATCTTGTCATCTAAAAGCCCTCTCGATTTTCAGGAGTACATATTTTTTCATGCTATGTGCATGATGCCTACAGTTTCTATACACAAAGGAGAACTAATTTCGTGGTCTGACTCTCATTTCAAAGCGGAAAAGTCTCAAAATTGCGTTGTTTGGGAAGGAGTTTATGTGTTATAATTATTGTAAAAGCCATAAATACTCTGTTCGATTGTAAATTTAATTAACCACTTATGGTATCCACTTCTTTAATTGCCTTTCTTCTAAGTGACAAGGGTCAATAAAACTTAAAAAGAAATATTTCTCTTTGAATTGTACTTGGCCTATACTCTCCCAATATCGGTCACAATAATTATACCATCAAACGATATCATACAGACACGGTGGATATTGTGCATCATGGGATGGATAACGAATACGGACAAAATAATCTCGATTCTGGCAAGATTTTTTGCAATAACTTCCTTATTTGTTCGTCAATTTTCAAAAGGTTTGTTGCATGTAGCCTGCCTTGCCGAGCTCTTTCATCGGATGTATGACATATTAGATAACTCGTGGTATTTTTTCCAAAATATTGTCCCAACCGACCAAAAAGCGAAATGGTAACGGCTACGGCCAAATTAACCACGCTTCAGGTAAGAATTTGTGCAATAACTTTCTTATTTCTGCGTCAATTTTCATGCAGTTTGTTACATGTACTCCGCCTTACTGGGCCCTTTTCTCAGATGTATTACTTATCTGGAAACCTCTTGTATTTTTCTCAAAAATCAATCCCAACCGACTAGAAAAAGGACCTGGATTTTTTGTCGTTTTTCTGGTCGGTTGGGATCAATTTTTGGACAAAGTACAAATATTCTACAAACAAGTCCTATATCTGAGGAAAGAGCTCAGTAATGCGGGGTACATGCAACAAACTGCTTGAAAATTGACACAGAAATAAGAAAATTATTGCACAATTTCTTACCTGAAGCGAGGCATTTGTCCGTATTCGTAATCCATCCCATCATGCACAATCTCCACCGTGCAAAGTTCGTTTATCGTCTATTTTCGCGAGTTCTGCGACTCATCGATCGTTGTGAAAGCACCGAAAAAAGGAAATGATATTATAAATACAAATTTTCAATGACTTTAAAATCATGTTAAACCGTTATTGCATACATAAACTCATGTTGCAAACATACTTGTAAACATAATCATTGTTTAATTAATGTTTGGATATTATACATTCAAAGTTAAACGAGAATCGATGCATATATTTTGGTTTATTTTAGGGTTGAACAGGTATCAGTGTGTATAAGTTGTTACTATAAATAGTCAAATATACACCCTGTCTCCCCTCTTTTCCGTTATCGGTCTAGTCCCTCTTTAGTAAAAGATTTTGAGTCGTTTGTAGCAACGATTTTCATGGCATGGTTACAATTGTTTGGGTTTTTTAGGGAATGCGTTTACAACCGCTTTCGATGCACGCTTTCATTTGATAAGGCTATGACATAATTTATGACGTCAAAATGTGAAAATATGGCTATTTCTATATGTCCCAACCACAGTTGGAATCGATCGAAAATGCTGAACATCACGTCCTTCTACGTGACGCATTGTGACACCCAATGAAATGAAGGTTTTGAAAACATTGTGGATAATGAAGAAATTGCAATATTAAAATATCATATAGGCCTACATGTTAAAATACAATATAACATTAATTGTTCATCAAACCCTATGCTGTATACATGTACTCATTTTCGAGTCAATTCAAATGAGTACCAACATCATAGGTTTTAATTTGAAATAACCAATTTAGAATGCATTCGCCCTCACTTTTCTGTTGCTCTGGGTGAAAGTCTGATCTTAATCGATATTTCTTTTCCCTGACGCAGAGGAGGGTCAAATACGATGGGCCGCATGTTTAAACAGCTGCTAAAATGCAAACATGCAAATACTTTAGGTCATATAATGAATATATCTCTGCTTTTCAGCGAAAACCTCGTAACTGCAGCTTAAATGAAGCTGCAGTTACGAGGTTTTCGTTGAAAAGCGACTATATGAAGTCAATAAATTGATAATTTCTTCAGAGTAGGCTTAATAGTATCTGTTAGTTGAAAAATTATATCTTATCTTAACCCTTTCTACGACCGCAAAATTTTAGACTGTTTCAATTCCGCCGTCTCCCAAACAAGTTCTGGTTTCGACGTCGCTTGTAGGATTGGTTGTGAAAAACATTGGGGTAAAAGAAGAAATTTCTGATACTCAACAGTTGATTCTTTTACATCAATGTTTTTCACTGTATCGTGCTTTTATTGGCACACATAATTATATATATTGCCATTTGCAGCTGCTTTCAAATTCCAACACCCTAAAATTTTTATTTTTGTGAAAGGGTAAAAAAGCTGTGAGTGATGAAAAAGTGGGTGTTGATAAAGATGTGATTCGTGTACATTATAGCACATACGCCATCAACAGGCCCGTAGGACCGGGGGGGGGGGGGGGGGGGGCTAAGCCAAAAATGCCAAATTTTCCTTTTTTCACACTAAAAATTTGAGAAAATCCAAATCAGCCCCCCCCCCCCCCCCCATATTCAGGCACTGAGGCTTTAGCTCCCCCAATATGAAATTGCTTCCTACGGGCCTGATCAATACAAAAGGAAAACAGGCTGGTTATCAGCATCCGAAAGATATAAAACGCATGTGGATGACTGCGGCGGATCCAGGATTTCTTGGAGGGATCGAATATTTAGAAAAAGGGGCCTCGTTTTCCCGTTATTACACAATTTTGACTGAATTTCTGCAAGAAAATGAAATAATCAGGCTTCAGAAAGGAGTTCCTTTGAACCTCAAAACCCATTCTGGATCCGTCACTGGGATAAGGAGTTTTGTGTTACCGTACCTTTAAACTAAGCAGTGATTTTTGTGCTAAAAATAGACTGAGTTTAACGTTATGTTTTTATAAACCGTCGGTGTTGTTATAAAATCTTGTAACTAAGGCTTGAATCAAGCCGTAGTTACAAGATTTTATAATAACACCCACGATATGATATTTGTTTGGCCGAAATAACGCCACTGTTTACTATATAAAATCATTCCCTATTACAGATACCCGAACCATTTTGACAGCACGCAAAAAACGTGTATTCTAAGGTGGTCCAACGTTATACCTCAAAAATAGTATCACTGTAGAAAATATGAGTTTGTTTAAAGGCCCGGTCATACGTGTTGGTAGGGCTAATCATGATGATTGCTTGGGGTTCAAACACCTCTTTCAACTGCCATCACATTGCGGCAGCTGGAGCACCTAACCATGGATTCCTGTCGTTTCTCATACCGGTACTAGCAAAATATCCTGATCGAGCCTCCAGCAGCTCGCCCACATAGGTTAACAATAACAAAGCCATTGGTGGGTGACAATTAGGTTTGAAATGATATTTATGTGGAAAGTTTCTTGGTTGATTGCGTTTTTCCTTAAATCTTTTATTTTACGCACAATGCAATCGACTGACCATCGTGACAAGCAACATTTCCGATTTTTTGTGTTCATGTTTTCTGAAGCTTTCTAATAGGTGACATTAAGCATTGTTTTACAAGGGTTAACTTTCTCAGCGATACCAACGCTGTTATTGTAAAACCTCGTAACTCAAGATTAATCAAAGCTGGAGTTCCTAGGTTTTGCAATACCGCCGACAAATAGACAAAAATAGACTGTTCCAATTCTAAAGACGCTGTGCATAAATGACAAAACGGATCTTGATAAAGATGGGACTTGTTTGTATAGAGTAAAAAAAAACAAACAACAGGGGAAAATGCTGGTTATCATTATTTTCTCCTTTTGTCTAAATCTTTTTCCAGGTGTGTTTGGTTTTTGTTGTTGTTGTTGTTGTGTTGATTCTGATAATGACATCAAAACAAGGGGCTCGAATCATCAACGGTCGTACGATTATTTTTAGCGTAATTACTTGTTACAACAAATCCGATTGGACCAATCTGTCTTGTTACACAGTTTACTAAAAAACGTGGTCGTAAGATCGTTGATAATATGGCCCCCAGATCTTTGTTTGGGAACGGAATAGGGAACGATTTTATTCAGTTAACCGTGACGTAATTTCGGACAAACAAATACTATTTTGTGGGTGTTGTTACAAATTCTCGTAACTACGGCTTGATACAAGCCGTAGTTACGAAATTTTATAACAACACCGACGGTTTATCAAAACATAACAGTTAATCCAATCTATTTTAGCACAAAATTAATTGCTATTAACCGTGAACAGTCGGCGGTAAGTGTGACCGAGGTATAAGTACTCGCAGATATGGATTTGTGCGTCTTTCGATACAATTAGTTGTTGACTTTACAAGGAGGGTACACATTTTACTGTAAGTTTTGCATTTCTTTCCTTTTGTGGACATTACAACCCGCTGCATTTCTTTAAAACCCTCGTAACTACAGCTTTTGATAAGCTGTAGTTACAAGGTTTTTGAGAAATGCAACGAAATAATTTATTGATCTTAGTTTAACTTTTGAATTTTTTTATCAAATGTTTGCCGAGAATTTTTTATCGTGGATTTATCTCAAAACTACCGTAAATGCATATAAATCTATAAACACTTACAATAGTTTTGTGTCTATGTATTTGATTATTTATTTTAATTTCTAGGTATATCCAACTTTTTGATTAACCCTTTCTAAACAGAAAAAAATAACCGCTTGAGGTTTAAAGCTAAAGATAGGCTTTGTGAATAATATAGCATTGAAAGTATTGATACGAAAAGAGAAAATGCCGATTACCAGCTGGCTGTTTTTCTTCGTTATTCTGCTTCGAAATAGGGAAAGATGTTATCCGATTAACCGTGACGTAATTTCGGACAAGCAATAGTGTTTCGTAGGTGTTGTTATAAAATCTCGTATTGTCCACCCAAATTAACCAGGGACAACTTTAATTTCGTGTGCAAAGTCCGTTAGTTGAGCCTCTTAACAAAACATGGCCGAAGTGGGGTCATTACATATGCAGATGTCCCGGGTTAATCTTGCTGGACTATAACTGCGGCTTGATTTAAGCCGTAGTTATGAGAATTTGAAACAGCACCGACGGTTTATCAAAACACAACGATAAACACACTCTATTTTTAGCACAAAATTTGTTGCCATTTAATATTTCAACCGCAATCGTGAAAGATTATGCAACATGGGGCAGGTAAATCTACGGACAAATTTTCCTTGCTTCAGGTAAGACATTTTGTTATAACTTTCTTACTTCTGCGTCAATTTTTGAACGGCTTGTTGCATATACCCCGCCGTACTGCACTCTTTCCTCTGGCGTATGACTTACTTGAAACATTCTTGGTTTTTTTGCAAAATCGATCCTAACCGAGCAGAAAAAAAACGACAAAAATCCGATCGTTTTTGTGGTCGGTTGGGATCAATTTTTGGAAAAAAAGTTAGAGAAGTTTTGAAAAAAGTCATACATTTGAGGAAAAGCCCAGTAAGGCGGGGTACATGCAACAAACCGCTTGAAAATTGACTCATGAATAAGGAAATTATAGCCAAGTTTCGACTAAGACACCCCCCCCCACACACACACACACACACAACAGCTACCGGAAGTCGTCCTTGGAGGCAAAAGGCAATTTTTTTTTAAACAGGAACGGTAGACTGTAAATCCAATAAAATAACCATCTAACCAACTATTAACGAATTCATTCAATTTTATACATGTAGTTTATGTTCCACTTAAAACTTCGCTTTATTGCTGTAGGCTATATTGAATGCAAGTGCGCTTTATCGCTGTATATTGAATGCGCGTGCGCCGTCATCCACATTTTATTTATCTATTTATTTGTTTATTTATTTATTTATTTATTTTTTTTTTTTTTGGGGGGGGGCTCGTTTTGATAATGCCGATTTCTTACTATATTTAGTAACAATTTTCAAATCGTTCTCCGTGTATACAATGTTAATTTCCCATAAACCCATTGTTTGCCACCGGAAGTGTTTTGCGGATACGGACTAAAGCGATAATTGAAAGTAGTCTATTGCACATTTTTTAACATAAAGCGTGGCTTATTAGGCCGTATTTGTTATCATTTCGTTTTCTGGTTGTTTGGGATCAATTTATAGAAAGAATAAAAGTATTCCTCAAGAAAGTCATATATCTGAGCAAAGAGCTCAGTAAGGCGGAGCGCATGCAACAAGCCTTTTGAAAATTGACGCCGAAATAAAAGAAAAAGGTTATGGCAAAACACAAAACCAGGATCAAGATCATTTGTCCGTGGTTGTTATCCATCCTATGATGCACAACCTCCATCGTGCTTTATCACATGCGTTTAATACCTACCTTATTGTATCCATAATTATCCTAATTAATGTTGCATTTTGACGCCCAACAAGATACGGCCTATGTAAAATATAGTGGAAAATGAAGAAATTGCTTGTCAGAAGCAATTATCTTCATTTTCCATTTAATGATTTCTACTAAAAGAGACAAAAAAGAGAGATTTCTTTCACTTGAAATTTGTCGCCTTCCACAACTTTGAATTTGGACCAGTCTCTTTTTCGTCTCTGGTAATGGGTTAAACTGTCTTTTTCAATAAATCGAAACAATAAAAGCCACTATATAAACGATTCAAAATCTTTTACAAGTGAAGGGTTGGACCGATTACCTGAAATCACCTAAATCAGTGCTGCGTTCAGTAGACAAAATGTTAGCTAATGTTGGGAACAGTCGCAACTTCTTTGACACGAATTTCACAGAATTGACCGAGTATTCCGAATGAAACGGCCAACGTTAGCTAACGTTTTGTCTTACTGAACGCAGGGCAGGCAGATATAGGTGACTATTGTATAGGAACGACTTTAACACATTAAGGTAGAATACGATGAGCTCGCAACAACACAAGGTTTTCGGTAGAATACCCGTAATGTGGCCATTTTGAGGCTCACAAAATATCGTGTTTTTTTTCGAGCTGCATCATTACGTATTCGAACTTACTCGGGCACGGTCGTAAACATTCGGCGGTGGAAAAGTCCACCGCCGAACGTTTTCGATGTCGCCGAATAATTCCGACGTCGCGCGAATCTCATTAGGGGTAGACTACCTTAATACACCTGTCCTATATAAAAATCCAAAACATTTGTAACGATTCTCGATAATTTTTAATCTGTTATATCACTTCTATTAGCCTTTTGTACAGTCTTTTTCTTACAATAGTCTTAATCCTGATTACTGAATAACTTGATGTCACACCCAATGATTGGTTGCTAACTTGCTGTATAGTTTGGGCCACAAAAATCTAGTTTTTAGCCAGTTAAGAAAAAAACTTCGTGGTAATAAGATTATGTGTCAAGAAAATTGAAATGTTACCTTAGTGCATATTTTCTTTGTGAAGTTTGAACATTTCTTTGCTTTTTGTAAATATTTTATACTGATTGTTGAAATACATCTTAAAGCAGGAGTTGGTGTCATTTTTGCTTCGGTATGTTGCTTTAGAGTTTGTTTGAAAATTATTTTTTCCTCAAATAGCAATGAATGTTGTGCTAAAATAGACTAGGTTTGCCGTTATATTTTGATAAATCGTCAGTGTTGTTATAAAATCTCGTAACTACGGCTTGATTCAAGCCGTAGTAACGAGATTTTATAACAACACCAAAGAAATAATATTTTGTTTGTCCGAAATTACGTCACGGTTAACTGTATAAAATCGTTCCTTTCTAAATCGTTATATGGCTTTGAAACTTTGCAAATGTATACAAGTTTCATTGATGTGACAAAATTGTTATCAACATTTTCTCTGTTTCCGATAATATTTTCATTGCTGTAAAAGACCAATGTTTTCCAAGGCTGTCCCATCATGGGTGCCAAATCAGGTATTGTTAAGGGAAGGGTTAAGCGAGTTATCATATTTCACTTCGACAAAATGGACTATTTCAATTATAATTCGAATTTTGCATTTAGATCTACTACCAAGATTCCGCTGCGAATGTTGTTATTTTTGGGTGTAATATTTCACTCCTGAAATTTCTCCCAAACAAGACATGTATGGGGTGGTATAACTTACGATAATTGACCTGGCAGATCATCGATTGGCTAGAGAGGCTCTGGCAGGTCATTTATTGTGAGCTATATACACCAACCAGCCTTAATCACAGATTTCCTCTAAAATCACAGAACAATTAATCCAATTGGCCGAGACATAAGTATCGTCCAATCAGATGGATTGTAATGTAAAATTGATACAGAATTAGACAATTACTTTAGACGTTTTTGTGAATATGGCCCTGGTGTCCGTTTTACTTAAAGTGACATTTCACATTTATTTCATTTTTTAAAAGTATGTCTTGATGCAAAGATTGATTATTCTAATGCGTAGAAATGCTATCAGTTTTTTGAACTTGTTATTTATAAGCGAGAAATATGCCGTTAAAGTTGAGGCAGAAATGACAAATTCTATATAAATCTGAATTGTTGTCCACAACAATTTGTTTAATTTTGGCACAAAAATATGTATTTCTCGTAAACGGTTCAATATTTTGGCTTGAAATTTTCAGAATTTTTATAAGAAAACATGCTTGTTCAGATAGAATTAAAGTAAAATTTATGTAAAATTAATCGTGAAATGTCACTTTAAGCCTTTACGAATGTTTTCTATCGAAGTTCGGAAGGGATTTCACTTTTTCTGTTGTTTTACTACAACTTACATTTTCAATGTTCTTAATGAAACAGACTTGCGAAAACATTGTAGATAAATAAGAAAAATCTTTTGGTCGTTTGGGGATAGGTTGATACAACTTTATTCTAAATTGCTATCACATAATTATATGCATGGTACAAAATCACTTTGACATTTTAAATTTGACAGTGTATGCTTTTTTTCCCAAACAACATAACCTTAACCCCCATACAAGACATGGGATTGGCGTCCCATATAGAAAACGCATGGGAAAACATTGAGACAAAAGAAGAAAACGTTTGTAACTAGTATGTTCTCCTCTCCTTTTGTTTAGATATTGTCAGTGCTATATTATTCACGAGTCCTTTCTTTATCAGCATCCATTGTTCTTATATGGTAGCTTTTAAATTGCGCCACCCTTGAAATTTTGCTGTTTGGAAAAGGGTTAATTATTATTTTGACCTTTGAATATGGTCGGTGTACGCTCACTTTCAGTAAAAACATCGAATATCTGCTATAAGCGTTCTCTCATTTTCCATAAGCCAATTTGGTCCACCAGAAAATAATTCGTTAGTGGGGAGTCAAAACCTCGTAACTACAGCTTGACAAAGCTGGAGTTACGAGGTTTTGATCCCCACCGGCGATATATGTTCATACAATTTAATTTCACCAAATTTCAAGTCAAGTTTATTCAAAGATGTAAAAGTACACCGTTTTTAACGAATTCAACTCAATTAATAGACTATCCTATCATTTTGTAGTTTCGAACAGGGTTAATACTTTACTAATGCAATACCTGTATTTGCCGACCCTAAAAAGAAAATCACAGAGAGAATAGTGAAAATATCAATTGAATCCCACGTTGATATTAATGAATTCTGTCATAAATTGAAAAATTAATTTTAGTATAAGGGCCATAAAATACTGCTTTCGGCTAAACTTTGAAAAAAAAAAACGGACGGCACATACTGCAAAGTCAATACATGTACAATTAGAATTTAGCTGAAAGCAGAATGTTAATTGCCAAAACTTATTTCAATTATTGTCAAAATTGGTCAATTTTAACATCGGATGACCTACAGCCTATGTCACGTCGTCAAATTTGATACAATTTGGTCAATAAGATAACACATTTTAAAAAGATCGAACCCGTTTCATATTGCAGCACCCGTTTTTGGTTGTGTTGATTCTGACCGTAGAAAGTTAGAGGAAAAATTATAAATGATCAGACTGGAACACAGTCTAGTTGACGCGGTGCTTAAAAATGAAACTAAAAAAAAAAAAAAAAAAAAAAAAAAAAAAAAAAAAAAAAAAAAAAAAAAAAAAAAAAAAAAAAAACTGGGCAGATGGTATAATTTCAGAATGAATAAATAGGGACCTTATCCGAACTCCCAAAATCCAAATTTTGACAAACTTGTCAGAGTCAGCACAGGTAAACCAGATCCCGTGCGCGAAAAATGAACATATATTTAGATAGGGAAAACTTTCCGGATTAAGAAAATTACATAAAAGTGAAAAGTGTCGGCCCTAGTCTGGCTGCGCGGACTGCGCAGACAGGCTAGGGTCGATATTTTTCACACACCCGATAAGGTCCCTTTTAGTGCGACGGGTCACATTAATGAATAAATAGAATCAAATAAAACAAGCAAACAAACGTTACGAGGTTTTTGTCGAAAAGAGACGATATTGTTGTCAGATCAGGAAGATAAATTATCCGGAAACCACTAGACGGTCAAGTTTGTTTCAAGGGGTGACGAAAAATCATAACAACATACATTGACACAGTAATTGACCAATGTCCGAAAGCAATCAAAATTCCTGTCGACCAAAATACCCTTTCATTTGAACTGCGTTTTTATACAGTACGGTAGGAAGTCTTTTAGTGCATAATTATGCGTGTCGTAAATGGTTATCGCCTTTGTACTATGTACTGCAGCGTGTTTTTCTTTCTATTTTTTTTTCTTGTTGTTTATTTTGAAGAAGAATACGATATTTAGTATACCGGACGAGAATTGACCTGGCAGAGCTTTCCATTCGAATCGCATGGGCTGCTCTGCCAGGTCATTTCTCGTGAGGTATATAAGGGGCGGTTAAAAGTCTAAAGTCCTGGTAACATACACAATTTCACGTCCATAGCACGGCTGGAAAACGCCAAGAAATGGTTAACCCATTACCAAACAACGCATTTTAGGTTGATCCAAATTCAAAGATGTTGCAGACGACAATTTCAAAGGAATTAAATTTAAATTTTTGTTGTATTTTGGGATAGAAAACACTGTGGGAAATGAAGAAATTGCTTGTCACAAGCATTTTTTTCATTTTCCACAATGTTTTTCGAAGCCATTATCTTGTGAGGAGTCAAAAAGAGTCAGTGTGTGGTAATGAGTTAAGCTGGGGCATATGTTACACGACTACATCTTTCACTCAACATAACATGGTACGAAGCACGAAAGGGTCTTTTAACCCTTTCCCAAACGATAAAATTTTTGAACGATCCAATTGGGAAGTTGCAATAGACGATACAATTCATGATTTGCGTACAATAAGACACAGAAAATATTGAGGCAAAAGGAGAAAATGCTGATTATGAGCATTTTTGTTTGTTGTCTCAATGTTTTCCAAAGCCTGTTCTTACAGGGACGTTAAAAGCAGGTCTTGTTTTGGAAGGGATTAAAGGAATCATTCGAAGGAACCATTCATAAATACTTGTGTAAGATTCGTTCGTCCGCTTTTCCTTTCGATCGTCCGATCATTCATTTGCTATTGTTTATACAAATAGAAAACGTGTCTGTTTTAAAGCTACCACACTCGCCAGATTCCGCGTATTTTCTGTCTTATCAAATTAAAATCTTTCCCAATTATTTTTCAAATGAGTTGCACGCGATCGAAGTCATTAATGATAGGCCTACCAAAATTGGAAATATGTATTATATGATTGCATAGAGGTTTCTATTGAAGGTCAGAGTTAACGTTTTTTCTTCTTTCATTCCTGTGCTTTCTAAAGACTAGAAAGGGGCTTCAAAGCAAGCAATTAGATTTGAAATGGCTATTAGGCTTAAATTATGTGGATTTGGTCGACTGTAGAGTGCGAACATATCCACTTAACAAACATACACAATAGGGAACGATTTTATACTTGGTATCGTGACGTAATTTCGGACAAACAATAGTATTTTGTAGGCGTTGTTATAAAATATCGTAACTACGGCTTGAATCAAGCCGTAGTTATGAGATTTTATAACAACACCGACGGTTTATCAAAACGTAACCGCTAACCAAGTCTATTTTTAGCACAAAATTCATTGCTTTTATCAAAGTAACACAATCAGTACATCTTGACAAAATTTATACAATGTGTTTATTGTCGCGCAAGTATAACGTGCGTTTCGTTAGTTCCATTCGAAAATGTAACTACAGCTTGAATAAGCTGTTATTACGACGTCTTCGAAAGGAACCGACGCTCTGCTTTATTATGCAGAATAGATCAGATAAAAATAAATATAATTATTCATTATTCGTCGAGACTATTTAGACATTGCAGTGTGAATGCAGAATTGTGAGCATTGCGCCAGTTTCTAATGAAAATATCGTATAAACTACAGTTTAAATAAGTTATAATTACGGCGTTTTCGAACGTAACCGACGACTGTTTACTGTATAAAGGTAAACAGAGTTCGTTCGAACTCTAGCTCGGTCAGTATCAATTCTGACATTTGACAATTTAAGTCATTTGTCTTGAAATCACCAATCGGCGTGGGTCATCTACGTGTACGTGAGAGAAAAACTGGATGCTCGGTTCGGATAAAATGGGAGTGCCGGTGACAGAAATACCATGATTCCACGGTTGGGTCCTACATCCGTCGCGATATGACCATAGCATTTTAAAACGACGTTAAGCCCAATGAATCAAACTGTAATACATGTATTGAAATAAATTTAATTGTCTTTTTAATCATTATGTATAATGCTTTCGAAAACTTCAAAAGTTGCTTTAACCATTTTACATATCGCCGTTGTAAATGCAAAACCTCGTATGTCGATTCTTGCGATTTTCAAAATACAAACTTGTGTGTCCAGTTTAGACAATTCTCGCAGGTTTTGAGATATTTTTACCAATCAGTGTCAATGATACATTATCTATGAACAATATATCCAAATTTCAAGTAAAAAAATTCAATTTGGGAAAAGTAATTACACTTTTTTCCCTCCCCTTTAGAATTTTCCAGAAACGAGATACGAGGATTTGCATTTACAACGACGATATGACACTTTTGACGCCACCCAAGACAAAGCGTTGATTTTTTTTTAGTTTATTATTTCTGTTCTCTTTCACAGGATCAAGTCATCTTAACCATGGACAAAAGAATTGTTGCCATATTATCTGCCACTGGACTGTTCCTGATTGGGTTGTACTCCGCCGTCTTGGAGCCGTCTTTAACAAGCTTTAGTGCCATAACTTGCGACTGTGCCAAACAAAATAGGACAACCAACTCAACGTGTGAACGGGACCTGAGAATTGCACGCCAGACGATACGTGGTATGTCGGAATTACGTTTTGAGGAGATTCTTGTAGAGCTCACAAATATGAATGAAACTAGAAGAAGTTTACTGTTAACAAAGTTGAAAAGGAATACGAGAACAATGGATGACAATGTGAAAATAAAGGCGAAGTCGGATTTTGTGAACGGTTCTAGAATTGTTTATGACGAATACTTTCTGCTTGACAATTTAAAGAAAATCCACAATTCGAGATATACCCCACCCATCAATGAAACGTGCAAAAAGAGAATGCCTCAAAGTGTTATACTCGGTATGAAAAAATGTGGAACACAGGAGCTTATAGACTTCATAACGTTACACCCCAATATTGTACGGCGGGGTAAACCAGTGTATGAAATCGGCTGTTTTTCATCGAAGGTAAAATTTAAGAAGTGCAGATACATGATGCCTTGTAGTTATTCTAACCAAATTACCATGACGAAAAATTCAGAATATTTCACGAATCAAAAAGTTCTAGAACGGTTACGAACATTCAATAAAGCCCTCAAGATGATAGTACTGGTTCGTGAACCAGTAGAGAGGCTCATCTCAGATTACAGTTTTGAGTTCTTCCAGAAGGCCTCCAAATATGGCAGTATTCGTTTTGCAGACGACTCTGCCATCTATCAAAACATGACAACTTTAGACGAGCGCTTGGTTAACGCGTCAACAGGAAAGCTGATTACGTCAATGCCGGAAATCGTCAGGTCCACGTATGACGTTGCCATGAAACAATTTCTACGTTTATTCAAGCGGAACCAACTTCTGGTAATTGAGTCAAAGGAGATGAAATCCAGACCCTTCGAAGTTTTACAAAGAGTAGAAACATTTCTTGGCCTTAAAAATCAAATTCAGAAAAGTGACCTAGTTTTCAACCCTAGCAAGGGATTTTATTGCCTTAAAATACCCGGTGGAATGAGTTGCTATGGCGACAACAGAGGTCGACAAAATAAAGGTGGAGGGAAATTAAAATTAAGTGAAAAGACAACAAAATTACTACGATCTTACTTTAAAGTGCACAATGAAAACTTCTTCCGCTTAATTGGAGAAAGATTCGATTGGTAAAAGAAGAAATAGGCCTATATTTACAAACCGATCTTATTCCTAAAGAACCAACAACTTTGGTTGGTTCATTAACCCTTTCCGAAACCCCCAAAATTAAGGCTGGTCCAATTTAAAAGCTGTTGCAGACAACAAAATTAGTCTTTGTAAAGAAACAATTCTGTACCATTTGGCACAGAAAAAAAAATGAGACAAAGTAGAAAATGCTGTTTTAATATCAGCATTTTATTATTTTGCTTCAATGCTTTCCCAAGTCATTTTATATGGGGCGTCAAATCCAGAGCTTGTTTGGGAAATAGCTAAACCACTCTTCAAGTCTTACGGACGAGACTCTAAACCATTGATACGAGTACAGAGTTGTTTGGGAAAGGATCAATTTACATTTGTTGCCGAATTATAGTAGACAAAGAATGGAAATTGCTCTGAACTAACAATTTTTCTCCTTTGCCAACTTTATCTCTGTGATAATTTCGTTTCAAAACATTATTATTCTTTTCTTATTATTTTTCATTTCCAGTAATCTGAGTTGAAAAGGATCGTAGCATAATTTATGTTGGTGGACGGACGTTTTGGTCACGGACGTTTTGGCCAGGACGTTTTGGCCACGGACGTTTTGGCCACAATATTTTACAAGATAGGACCTTTTGGCCAAAATTTTTTTTAGAAAAAAAAAGGAATTGAACCAATTGAATTTGCATTCATAGTTGTACTTTTAGACATTTTGATAATAAAAATGATATATTCATTTAATTCTTTTTAAAGAAATAAGAATGAATATTCTCATTTATCAATATTTCAATATAATTATGTTTGGCCAAAAGGTCCTACCATGAAATATATTGTGGCCAAAACGTCCGTGGCCAAAACGTCCTATATTCGCATATGTTATAACATTTTAACCCATTACCCGACGGCAAAATTTTAACTGTCCCAATGTGAAAGGTGTTGCAGACGACGATTATTCCAAATGGATGAATTTTGAAAAAGTATTTCCATCTAGGGTTGGGAAAACATTGTGGAAAATGAAGAAATTGCTTGTTATAAGCAATTTCTTCATTTTTCACGATGTTTTCCCAAGAGGTTTCTTGATGGTACGCGTCAAAAAGTGTCATAGAGTGGGAATGGGTTAAAGATTAAAGTGCAACAAGTCTTCATACAGTCTGATCAGTAGGCTACCCTAGTCTGGTTCCCGCCTCTGATACACTACGTTGTAAAGAGTCTGGTAATACATGGCAAACCGCGTCCATTGATTAGTTAGTATACACAACCGATGAAACGCCTCGACCAATCAGAGCCGCTCGTTGACGGTCATGTTTATGACGGTGGAGATTAGCTATTACCAGACCTAAATCCGTAGTAGATTTCAGGTGCGGGGACCAGACTATAGGCTACCCATGTTGCTGTCTAACAGTTGCTAAATGAAAGTCCTAAAAAGCCTATAAGAGAACAACATACCCAGGCTGATCATGATCCATGCTGCTAACAAAAGCGATAAGGGCCATTATTTCATATTCCAGCTTCATCCTGAAGTCTCTGTGTAATGAATTTCAAAGAAAAATGCATCTGCGAGTACGTCGTAAATTATTGCTTCGCCGGAAATTGGTGCCTTTAAACCCTTTCCTAACACAAGACCTGGTTTTGACGTTCTTGGTAGAACTGGCTTGAGAAACATTGAGACAAAAAAGAGAACATGCTGATAATCAGCGTTTTCTCATTTTGCCTCTATGTTTGTTGTGCTACAATGTACACCAATACTATCTTTATCAACACCCAAATTGTCATCTGAAGACTGTTTTGAATATAAACAGTCTATTTTTTCGTTTGGGGGGAAAGAGTCAATGTCAAGAACATATAATTTATTGTTTATAAAGGACCCTTGAATTGTCCAATCATGATAATATCGATGTTTTTCAACAAAAACCTCGTATCTGCAGCTTGTTTTAAGCTGCAGTTACGAGGTTTTAGTTGAAAAGCAACGATATAATAATTACAAGCATAACATCTCGGTTAGCCCTTTTACGTGCGCCAGAATTTCCACGAAAAGAATTGCCGACGACACGACAAGGTTCCGTTACTTTAAAGTACATGTATAATAATATGGAATTCATATAAACTGAGCCAAAAAAGAAACTTTCCCCAAGTTTGAATGTAGATTATGTTGGTGCTGTTTCAATCTTTTTTGTCTGAAAGCTTGTAAACATTTTTTGTAAAATAATGTTTTATTGTATATATTGTAAATAAAACGAGTTTTAAAAACTACTGCATGCATATGTGAGTACATCTAAGTAGTACCATTGCAGCGGCAGATCCAGGTTTTCTGTGAGGGGGTTCGAATATACAAATAGGGGTTCGTTTTCCTAGTATTACACAATTGTGGCTGAATTTTTGCATGAAAATGAAATAATCTGGCTACAGAGGGAGGCTCATTTGAACCCCCGGTCCCCTTCTGGATCCGCCACTGCATTGACCAACTGGCACATATTTTGTAAAAGTTATTTTGGAATCAGTATACTGTAAATTTCAAAACATGGAAAGCAGTAAGAGAAACGAAAGGAGAGAATGCTTATTATCAGCATTTTCTTTTCTGTGAATGTTTAACAACCGTTTCCATGGTAAATAATCACGTGATACAATATTTTCTGAAAATCTTCAATAATTTTGTAAATACTGAACCGATTTGAATTCGGTTTGAAGCAGAGAATGTGGACAGACGTCACGCATTAGATGGACGTAGTTGATTTTTTGAAAAATCAACCGATAAAAAAGTTATTGAAGATAAACCGAAAATTTGGTTTATCTTCAATAACTTTTTTATCGGTTGATTTTTTCAAAAATACAACACGTCCAGCTTATTCCTGGCATTCTCCCACCTTCTCTGCTTCAAACCAAATTAAGGTAGAACCGGATACTTTTAAAACTTTAAGCTACGGCCATAAATTTGATATCTTTGGAAACTAGAAGCTATTTCTGGTCCAAATCCGATATGCATTTCGTTGTTCATGTCGTGACGACGTTACCACGACGACGTCAACATAGGCACCTCGCACGTTTTTTACGTCGAATTTCTATAGCCTGGAAATGCACAAAATGGCGTTTTGATCGGGCAATATTAACGTCACGACAATGAAAATTACATCGATGGAAATATCTTTTCAAACTTAATAAGATGATACAAGCATCAATTATTTCGGACTGACGACGCAGAAATAAACGACGAACTTTCATCTTTTTTCCGCGTCAGATTTCGAGGAAAAACTAACTTTAGAGCAGAATTTCGTAAAATTGGCCAGAACGATTTTTGCCATTTTTCATTATTTTATTGCACGCTCATACTGTAAGTATTTGGCAAGAAATCAGAAAAATTCACCGTACCGATTTTTAATAAAACATCTTCAAATATTGTTGGTATGCGTCAAAGTTATGCAGTCGGGCGTCGGCAAATTTCGACGAAAAAGCACTTTTCGACGAATTTTCGTAAAATTGGCTAGAAGGACCTAACATTATTTCATTTTACATCCATATTGTAGGTGTTATGCAAAAAAATCAGAAAAGTTTACTGTATCGTTTTTTAATAAAACGTGTTTGAATATATTAGGTATCAATCAAAATTTGCACAGTCGGACGTCGACGTCGATTTTGAAACTACGTACGTTGACGAGCAACAAGGATGTAGACGCGCCGGGGTTTTCAAACAGCTTAAGCAGACCACATTTGTGTACTCAATTAGTCGGACAGCGAAAGTAAATCTCTATTGTCTAAGTAAATACCTAGTAAGAAGTACAAAATCGGGATAACACTCGACACGCTCACGAAAGCCTATTCGAGGGGACAACGAAAACGGGATTGAAATGATACTTTCGAAAAAGAATATGCGGAAAATATTGGTAACCAACAGTAAAAATGTCATAGAATAATTAAACCACCTCTGTTCGCATGATGTGGCAGAATAGAAAATGTAAAAATAATAAAATGAATAGAATAAATGTTAATGCGAATATACATAACATCGCAATATAAACAATTAATGTCTTTCGCATTGCATCAAGTTCCATCGGATACTTTTTGTTTCATTTCTAATATCAAAATCGCAGTAGTAAATGCAGCTTATATTTAATATCTCGTTAAAACGTTGTCACCGATGAAAAAAGTAACAAAGACTCTATCATATATGCACAGTCAGAATTTATAGATGTTTTACTTCAACTCAACTGTTACAATTGACCATTATCTAATAACGATGCGATTTTGACGTTCCGACCAAAATTGTTTGAGAACACGTTTAGGGAAAAGAAGAAAATAGCGACAGTCACAATTTCTCTTTTTTATTTCAATATTTTCTATGGAATAAAATACACGAATTCTATGTAAATGCATTTGCATAAGTTTTTTTTTCTCGTGGAGCAGTTTTAAATCCTGGCGTGTGTTCATCCTTGTTGCTCATCAACGTACGTAGTTTCGACGTCGACGTCCGACTGTGTAAATTTTGATTTATACCTAGAACATTCAAACACGTTGTATTTAAAAACTATACAATAAACTTTTCTGATATTTTGCATTTCACCTGCAATATGGATGCAAAATAAAATAACATAAAATCACTGTGGCCAATTTAACGAAATTCCTTCATAAAGTGATTTTTAGTCGAAATTTGCCGACGCCCGACTGCATAACTAACTTTGACGCATACCAACAATATTTAAATATGTTTTATCAAAAATCGGTACGGTGACTTTTTCTGATTTCTTGCCAAATGCTTACAATATGGTCGTGCAATAAAATAATGAAAAATGGCAAAAATCGTTCTGGCCAATTTTACGAAATTCTGCTCTAAAGTTAGTTTTTCCCCGAAATCTGACGCGGAAAAAGAATGAAAGTTCGTCGTTTATTTCTGCGTCGTCAGTCCAAAATAATTGATTCTTGTATCATCTTATTAAGTTTGAAAAGATCTTTCCATCGATGTAATTTTCATTGTCGTGACGTTAATATTGCCCGATCAAAACGCCATTTTGTGCAATTCCGGGCTATAGAAATTCGACGTAAAAACGTGCGAGGTGCCTATGTTGACGTCGTCGTGGTAACGTCGTCACGACATGAACGACAAAATGCATATCGGATTTGGACCAGAAATAGCTTCTAGTTTCCAAAGATATCAAATTTATGGCCGTAGCTTAAAGTTTTAAAAGTATCCGGTTCTACCTTAAAATTGGTCAAGTATCAAAAAGATATTGAAGGTTATCGGAAATTCGGAGTCACACGATTATACACCGTGATTTCTCTGCTAGGATTACTTTGTCCTAGCAATTTCTTCTCCAAGAACATTTGTCAAAAACAAGAGTTGCCTGGGAGAGGGTTAGAGAGAAAATATAAAGCCTGTCCATGTGTCAAAATGTTGACAAGCTTCATGAATAGCAAATGAACAGAAGTTGCAGACGACAAAGTTCATTAATGTCACTTGTGTAAATTTGTAGGCCTAGATCATATTGCATGAAAATCATTGGAAGAAAAGGAGAAAATACTGATAATCAGCATTTTCTTCTTTTCTTTTAATGATTTCCATGACAATCTCTGTTGGAAACGTTAACTCCAGATCTTATTTGGGAAAATAGTTAAATTAATTTAATATTAGTTGATTTAATTAAAATCCGAGCGTTTTGATAGGCTAACAAAATTTTTTTTTCACAACTCAATGAAAAAAAATAATTTTTTTGCCGGAACTTCTTTCGGAGTCAATAATATGGATAAATGGATGTGCCCTGTGCAAATCGGCATATTACGTTCGTTTTGAGTAGTAAACTACAAGTTTTATCATTAAATCTTACTCTTAAATAGATTGTCTAGCAATAAAAAGATTTTCTAGTTGAAACAAACTCAATTTCAAAAACGTATTGCTTAAAACGCACTTGAGGGGACGGAAAATAACGTTACGACGATTGAATTCGCTGTAAACGACGTAGCAGTTACGCGCACTTTTTATGACGTCATTTAAAGTTTTCGTCACGGAAAGGCACGTGCGTAAGATCTGAATACCTTGGCAGCGGGCAGATATCGCACATCTATCCGCTTCTTTGAACAGTCCGAACGATATCTCATTCTTTCTAGTCGCAAATATTACTATTTACGGTAATAAAAAAAGTATTATTAAATTATAAGGAATGAATGCAATTTTTTTTCATGCAGGTATGAAAAATAAAATCTAATCACACTTTTGTATGAACCGCCTCGCGGATTCATACAGTGTGATTAGATTTTATTTTTCATACCTGCATGAAAAAAAATAAAATTGCATTCATTCCTTAAATGAATGAATTTTAGGAGTGTTTGCCTATTTGTATATCGCTTGTCAGCGACGCATCGCATTCTGGAGAAAAAACTCGTTAAATTGGTAGATAATTAGCTTACAATATATCTCATATTAAATTTAGCGCGGTTGCCAATCTTCATATTCTTTGTTATCGAGTTTATATTGCATCGTCAAGGTAACGGTAGGAATATAAAAGGAAAATGCATTGGTAATTCTATAACTAATCCTTTCCTAGACAAGCAATCTGTCAAAAGCAATTTCTTCAATTTCCACAATGTTTTTGAATCCTACGCGACAAAAGTCGACACTATATCATTACGGGAATGGCTCAAGAGTTGCAAAAATGGAAAGGTGGTGCAGACAACAGCTCTTGTATGGTTAAAATTGTGAAACTCCAGTGAGACTTAAGTAGTTGTGGAGTGGGAAGAACATGTTAATTGTCACCGTTTCCATATTTTCCAACGATGTTTTCTATAAGTTATTCATAAGGAGTTTGAACGCACCACGGGGACAAAAAAGGACAAGGTTAACACAAAAGAAAGTTAGATTTTTTACATCATTTATAATATTCATGAGCATCTACATGTAAATTCAAAATCAAAACTTCATTCTTATCAAATTTGGAGACAATAACAAAGAAGGTGTGTGCGAAACACAGATGACCAAAGCTCAGATATTCTTATCAAGCCATTCCCAAACATTGACGCTTTTTGACGCCCTTCAAGATAAATGCTTTGGAAAACATTGTGGAAAATGAAGAAATTGCTTGTGACAATGTTCCCACAATGTTTTATACACAAAAAAAAATAATAATTATATCCACTTGAAATTGTCGTCTGCATCATCTTTGAATTTGAAACAGTCCAAAATTTTGTCATCTCTTCATGGGTTAAACATGTCCTTCACATTTTACTTTGATGCCCTAATTCATCATTAGTCGGCATTTCAAGCTGGTCAAAATTCAAAGATGTTACAGACAACACTTTCAATCGCATAAAGTTTGAATTTTTATGGTCTTTTGGGAATAGAAAACATTGTGGGTCATGAAGAAATTGCTTGCCACAAGCAGTTTGTTTATTTTTTCACAACATTTTCTCAAGCCTTTATCATGTAGGGTGTCAAAAGGCGACAATGTGTGGTAATGGGTTTTAATGTCTTTGATGAGACGTACTGGTATCTATATACATGTACCAAATATGAACCTTATAACATAACTCTTTCCCAAACGGAAAAAGCTTAACCCATTACCAGATGACAAAATTTGGGGATGGTCCAAATTGAAAGATCATGCAGACGAAAATTTCAAGTGAATGATATTTAAAATGATTTGGTCTTTTGGGATAGAAAACATTGTGGGAAATGAAGAAATTGCTTGACACAAGCAATTTCATCGTTTTCAACAATGTTTTCCAAAACCCTTTGCTCTAGAGGAGTAAAAAAGAAGTCACTGAGTGGTAGGGGTAAAGACTGCTCAAATTTAAAAGCTGCTACGGAAAACAAAGTGTTTGTTGTTAAATACAGGGGTCAAAGTTGGAAATTCTGAAAATACTGAACTTTCAAGCTGGGGGCCAGTGGGCCGCAGGGCCCCCGGTGGTTCCAGGGCAACGCCCTGGCCAGGGGTCCAGGGGGCCGGAGGCCCCCGGAAGCTCTTGAAAAATAGTGTTTTCAAACACCTTAGGAAGGCATTCAGAGCACTTTATACTCACAGCTTTTGCTAGTTTTTCGAGACTGTTCTTAGTTCTATCAAACAAGAGGACCATGATGGTCCTATATCGCTCACCTGAACAAAAATGATATGAGCAACACTTTTGTTCAATTCAATTAATATTTATTACTTTAAGACTGAAAAAGAACTAATGGTCAATAAGGTTGTGAAAATCTAACTCATCCTAGATCTAAATTATGGTGCCAAACATTGTATCCAAGTTTTGTCTTGATTGATAAATAATTGTAGATTCTAGAGTATAAACAAGGTCGAAAACAGCCGAAAACAGCAATCTTATCATATTCAAGGGCACATAACTCTCGATTTTCTGACCAGATAAGACTGAAAATCAAACTAATCCCAGATCTTATGGTCCCTAATATTGTGTCCAAGTTTTGTCTTGATTGATTAATAATTGTAGATTCCAGAGTGTAAACAAGGTCGAAAACAGCAGAAAACAGAAATTTTGTCAAATTCAAGGGCACATAATGCTCGACTTTCTGATCAGATCAGACTGAAAATCAAACTCATATGAGATCATATGGTCCCCAACATTGTGTCCAAGTTTTGTATAGATTGATCAATAATTATTGTAGATTCTAGAATGTAAACAAGGTCGAAACCAGCCGAAAATGGCAATTTTGTCAAATTCAAGGGCACATAACTCTCGACATTCTCATCAGATCAGACTGAAAATCGAACTCACCCAAGATCTTATGGTCCCCAATATTGTGTTCAAGTTTTGTCTTGATTGATAAATAATTGTAGATTCTAGAGTATAAGCAAGGTCGAAAACAGCCATAAACAGCAATTTTATCAAATTCAAGGGAACATAACTCTTGTCTTTCTAATCAGATCAACCTGAAAATCAAACTCATTTGAGATCTTATAGTCTCCAACATTGTGTCCAAGATTTGTCTTGATTGGTCAATAATTGTAGAGTCTAGTGTGTAAACAAAATCGAAAACAGTAAAAAACGGCAATTTTGTCAAATTCAAGGGCACATAACTCTTGACTTTCTGATCAGATCAGACTGAAAATCAATCTAATCCCAGATCTTATGGTCCAAAACATTGTGTCCAAGTTTTGTCTTGATTGATTAATAATTGTAGATTCAAGAGTGTAAACAAGGTTGAATACAGCAGAAAATGGCAATTTTGTCAAATTCAAGGGCACGTAACTCTTGACTTTCTGATCAGATCAGACTGAAAATTAAACTCATCCAAGATCTTATAGTCCCCAACATTGTGTCCAAGTTTAATCTTGATTGATTAACCCTTTCCCACACATTGACGCTTTTGGAGACCCCACAAAATAAAGACTTTGGAAAACATTGTGGAAAATGAAGTAGCAAGCAATTTCTTCATTACCCACAATGTTTCCTACCAAGAAAGACCAAAAAATGTTAAATTTTGTTCAATAGAACTTGTCGTCTGCAACACCTATGACTTTGGACTAGGCTAAAATTTTGTTGTTTGGGTAATGGGTTAATAATTGTGGACTGTAGGGTGTAAATCTATTTATATCCTCTATCAAACAACAGGGCTACAGATAAGTGGGGGTGAAGACTTTCTAACTTTGTTATTTCAATTCCAAACCCTATGTTGTGGGTACTCATTTGTATAATCTTGACGAGACGATACACATGGGTACCCACAATAAAGGGTTTGATGAACAATAATAGAATTATTGCAGTTTAAAAATTCATCACTCCCGCTTACCTGGAGCTCTGAAACAAGATAACTCTACTTACACTAAAGGAAAGTAGTGTCAGAGTTCCTTCCCTTAGATTAACTCTTTTGAATACAGCAAAAAAGTGGCAATTTTGCCCAATTCAAGGGCACATAACTCTCATTTTTCTGGTCAGATCAGACTGAAAATTGACCTCATCCAAGATCTTATGGTCTCCAACATTATGTCCAAGTTTTGTCTTGATTGATCAATAATTGTAGATGCTAGAGTGTAAACAAATTTAAAAACAGCATTTTTTGACATTCAAGGGCAGATAACTCCGCACTTTCTGGTCCGATCAGACCCATAATCGAACTTGTCCGAGAACTTATGATCATACTTGTTTTGGCCAAGTTTGATCAAGATCGCCTAACTTTTGTGGATGCTAGAGTGTAAACACCCCAAATGTTGACGGACGGACGGACGGACGGACGGACGGACGGACGGACGCCGGACAAAAAGTGACCACAATAACTCACCTCGAGCACTTCGTGCTCAGGTGAGCTAAAAAAATATTCAAATTATAATCCAACGCTTTGTACTTTTGTACATTGTATTTTCTGTCCATATTCAATCAGTATATTATCTACTTTTCAAGCCATGTTCAAATTATAATGAACGCATATTTCAGGGGCACGCTTCCTAGGATTTAGCTGCGATATATTGATGATAGGTATTGGTCAAAAGCCAGATAATTTTTTTAAAAGGTTTCGGTTACATTATTGCAACTACCTCGGATTCTATTTGAATTTTCATAAAAGACCTTCACACAACTAGGGCTCGTAATCGAAGTTATGCCTGCAAAATTCCCCTTTCCCATGAACAACCGTTAATTAATACGCCATGATAAGTTAAATTCCACCCCAAAATGTAGAAGAAAATCGTCAATCTGAACAAGACTGTCTATGTTCAAATTGCTAATTTTCCTTCATGAGCCTTTTGAGAAGGTCGCAGGGTCGTAATTAGTCTAGTCTTTGAATCTTCAGGAACGTTTTATTTACGAATTAATTAGCGGGCCCTCTTTCTACAGAAATTACTCGGCATTTGTTTGTGAAACCGAAAAGCAGATCAACATCAAAAACTTTTGCGCAAGTTAGTTGTAATAATGCAAACCGAAATGTTTTGAATCTTGATCTGCGTTTAGATACCCATCATCAAGTTTGTGGCTACGATATCGCTAGGTAACCGGATACATTTGATTTTTTTCTCGCAGCGCAGCGATGACAGTCGCCGTGAATCGGCAGTTCTCGTAAAGTAATTCAAAGGCAAAAGCATTCCTATTTTTGATTTGAAAAAATATGTATCTCCCAATTAGTATTTAATTGACTTGGGGTCGGCAATCGACAACGCAATTATGAATTATTTTCTTAATAGACAAAGAAAAATGATACCTTGTTTAGTGAGTATCATCCAAATTCTAAACGATAAAAATCCAAGTTAAAAACATTTTGAAGCAAGTTAAAAATAACTGCACTACCGCATGTGTTGTCGGTGTGTTTGATGTCCCTATTCAAACCCAAATTGTGTAGATGCTACGTCATCATGACGTCATATTGTTTTATGGCCCAGACGGTGGCACGTGCCTATTCGTCTGACAAACGTGTCAATCAATTTGAAAGTCAAGAATTGGGCGGGGACATTTTTTCTACAGCCAATCAATGCTTTAGAAAACGTTGGCTTGTAGCAAGAGGAATTCGATTTACCCTCCAAACACCGTACTCTTGACTTGATTTAAAATATGAAAGTATGTGTATCCTATAGTACAGAAGTGTTGAGGCAAAACGAGGAAATGTTGCTCATCAGCATTCTTTCCTTTTGTTTCAGTGCTTTCAAACCTGTTTCCATTGAGGATGTGAAAACCAGGGCTTGTTTTGGACAGAAATTAACCCATTCCCACATATTGACACCCAAGATAAAGACTTTGGAAAACATAGTGGAACATTGCGACAAGCAATTTCTTCATTTCCAACAATGTTTTCTACTAAGACCGAAAAATGCAAAAAAATTCAGCAACTTGAAGATGTCATCTGCAACTTCTTTCAAATTGGAACAGTGTGATTGTTGCTGTTTGGAAAAGACTTGACAGAACAAAATACTATATTTTCTTGGTAAATCATACAAAGAGACAGACAGACAGACATTGGTACAACAATACCCCCTCCATTCTAATGACATTGGGGGGCATAAAAACAAAAGCACAATTTCAACCTTTTTTCATACAAGACCTGGTTTCGACGTCTTAAATAGAAATGGCCTGAAAAAAGATTGAGGCAAAAAAAGAAAATGCTGATTATCAGCATTTTCTCCGTTTGCCTCAATATTTTCCATGCTATACTACACAGAAATCCAATCTTTAACAACATGCACTTTGTTGTGTGCCGCAGCAGCTTTTGAATTAGACCACTCTAACAATTTGCTGTTTGAGAAAGGGTTAAACAATATCTAAATCTTTATTCAACTGCTCACATCAACCCTTTCCTTGATGACAAAATTTTGGACCAGTCCAAATATGTCCTCTTTTCCTGCTTTCAAGACATTTCATTCTAAAGGCTGTAAAAACCAAGCGTTTTATGGGATAGGTTAAAACTAAATAATACTGATAATAATGAATTTCCCTAATAATGTGGTGGGAATTATACATAGTGGGAAGGATAACAACCAAGGTCAATTCAGCCCTGATTCAGGTAAGAAATACTGCAATAACTTTCTTATTCCTGCATCAAATTTCAAATGGTTTATTGCGTGAACCCGAAAATTCTTCTACTTTTCGCAACAAGAGCTGTCCGAACACAGCGCGCTCGACTTTCTAAGTTGCTTAGTATAAAGGGGGCATAACTCCAAATATAGTGCAGCCAGGGTTATGGGCCCTGGTAGTAAGGTAGAGGGTGTGATGTTGAATAAGTATTCCAAGTTTGGGTTGAATCCCTTTGATAGTATTGAAGTTATTGATGTTTGAAAAAACTTTAACCTTTGTTGCAACGCCAACGCCGACGCCCGGGTGACAGTATAAGCTCTCATTTTCTTCGAAAAGTCGAGCTAAAAATTGATCTCAACAAACCGGTAAAACAATCTGAATCGTTTTTTCGAAAAAGTAAAACAATTCTACAAATAAGTCAGACATCTGAGGAAAGAGCTCAGTAAGGCAGAGTAGGCCTAAGCCTACATTTATTGCACACATTCTTACCTGAAGTGGGGCTTATTTGGCAGTAGGTTCTATATTGTTATCAATTTATCAGAGCTCAAGATAAGAGGGGGTGAAGACTTTTTAACTTTTTTATTTCAAATCCAAACCGTATGTTGTGGGTACTCATTTGAATCGTCTCAATGAGACGATTCTAATGAGTACCCACAGCATAGGGTTTGATGAAATTTTAGTGAAATATTTCTATTTGAAAAGTCATTACTTCCTCTTATCTGGAGCTCTGATTCATTGATGCACAATCCCCACAGTGAATAATTCTACTTACTACTCTATTTCCTATTGACATGAAATCACAACCTTTTCATTTCATCATCGCTTTTCTTCAAAAAATTTGTTTAAAGCTGCAGTTACATGAAAACACTCTAGGATGATTTTTTTAAAATCCTGAATGCTTTTTACCTAACATATCTAAATATTCGTTTTAAAAATACAATCTCTGGTTAAAGGGACATTTCATCCCCATTTCAATTTTTTAAAGTATGTCTTAATGCCAAGATTGGTTATTCTAATGGGTAGAAATGCTATCAGTTTTTTAATGTTGTTGATGATAAACGATAAACACGCCTTTAAAGTTGAGACAAAAACGACTAATTCTGTATACATCTGAACTGTTGTGGACAACAATTTGTTTAATTTTAACACAAAAATATATATTTCTCGTAAATGACACAATATTTTGGCTTGAAATTTTCAGAATTTTCTAAAATATGCTCTTTTAAATAAAATGAAAGTGAAATTTATGAGAAGAAATTCTGAAATGTCACTTTAACCCCTGCTGTGTAAGTTCTTTTTTTCTTATAGATCTAATATCCATTTACAAAAACTGCAAAGAATGCTTTGGAATCAATCCAAGTGTAAGAGAAAACTTGAAGTTATTAATTAAGAACCAAAACGTTTCATTTCTATTGCTGATTTTATGCCAAAAACCAGCCTTTACAACATTCTGTTCAATTTTCTTTTACGACAAAAAGGAAATCTTTGTATAAGCCTGCATTCTACTGCTTTTCACAACCATAAAGACTGTGTGATTCAGACAATATAAAGATATGCTGCTATAAATACAAAGGGTAAATGACATTCTAAAATGTTCACTTCCAATGTTTTTGGAAGCTCATTGGCAATGTGTTGATGAGACATCACTTATAACTGCCTCCAAAATAGAATTGAAGCAGACAATTTAACCCTTTCCCAAACAGCAAAATTTTAGACTTGTCCAAATTCAAAGATTTTGCAGACGACAATTTCATGTGAATAAAATCTAAATTTTTGTGGTCTTTTTGTGCAGAAAACATTGTGGTAAATGAAGAAATTGCTTGTCAAAAGCAATTTCTTCATTTTCCACATTGTTTTCCCAAACCATTATCTAGTAAGGAGTCAAAAGGAGTCAATGTGTGGGAATAGATTAATGTAGTCACTGAGATTCACATGAGGTCAGAATTTTTCGCACAATCTTGTTAACAGTCGTAATGTATCTAATCTATACATAGATATTACAAGTTAGATTATTAGCACTCTCCACCTCCCAATGTTTTTTATTTTCATCGCAGCCATATAAACGAAGATATGGTGATAATTTTACGTTTTTCTTATTAAACCCTATATTGTGGGTACTCATTTGAATCGTCTCGCAGAGACAATTCAAATGAGTATCCACAACATAGGGTTTTACTGACAATAGCAGACAAGTTCCACTTTTCAACACCACCACATCATCTTATTACTAGCTTTGCCTTTGCATCAATAGCCATGTTCATGTGAATTTAACCCATTCCCAAAAATTAACTTTTTTTGACTCCCGCAAAGAAGGTTTTGGAAAGCATTGTGGACTAGAAGACCTGAAGGTCTTGAGTCGCTCCACAGGCCTGAATTTCATGTAATATTTAATCCAAGTTTTGATTAGATTGTTCAATGCTTGTGTTTCATAGAGCTAAAAGAAAGTAACAAAACTAGATTGTTCAAAATGTGTGGTTCTTGAAGCAAAGAAAGTAAAATTACATGTTTGCCATTTGAGAAAGGGTAAAAGGAAATGGGAGAAAATTCTAGCTTAGGATGTCACAAGCAATTAAAATTTTCCTTCTTCCCAACAGATCTAAATTAACAGAACATTGATTACTCCAAAACATTTCATATTTCTAAAAATAGATTTTGAGCTAAAAATAGATTCTGGGAAAAACCCTTTTCCAAATATAATGCAAATGGCTGTCAAACCTGAATTTCTTGTAATATAAAGTACAAGTTTTCACTAGATTTTTCAATATGTGTTGCTCTTAAACCAATTACAAAGTAACTAGAAAGCTGAAAATACATTCATATAAGATCTATTAGTTACCAAGCTTTGCAACAGTCTTTATTAGAGTGAGTTTGGCTGTTAGAGTGAAAAAAAAAGTCAAAATTAGCAATTTTGTCAAATTGAAATATAACTGATGATTTTATATTCCTATCTAGCTAAGAATCACACTAATCAAGATCCTAACTTCACCTACATCTTGTTTAAGTTTTGACCTGATTATTCAATATTTGTGGGTGTAAAGAGTGTAAAATCAAAGTCGAAAACAACAATTTTGTCAAATTCAAGGGCAGATAAATCATGATTTAAGATTCATATGAAGCTGAAAATTACACCAACACAAGATCTTATGGCCAGTAAGATAATGTGAAAGTTTTATGTTGATTGATGGATATTTATGGTTGTTTGAGTAAAAATAAGGTCAAAAATGGTAGTTTTGCCAATTTCAAGGGCACATAACTCAAGACGTAATATTCAGATCAAGCTGAAAATTGCACTCAGGCAAGATCTTATCAGCACCAACATTCTGACCAAGTTTTGTTTTGATTGATCAATATTTGTAGTGGCCAGAGTGAAAACAAGTGAAAACAGCCGTTTTTTAATTCAAGGGCAGATAACTCCAGACTTTATGGTTCAATCAGTATTAATTGAAGGAATCTGATAGAGGACCACCTAAGGATCCTTCCTGTGAAGTTTGATTGAAATCCATCAAGTAGTTTCTGAGGAGAAGATTTTTAAAGAAAAAGTTGACGACCGGACGCACGGACGGACGCACGCACGACGGACACAACGCCATGACAATAGCCCGCTGGCCTGAAGGCCAGTGGAGCTAAAAATGAAGAAATTGCTTGTGATAAGCAATTTTTACATTTCCAACAATGCTTTCTACACAAAAATACCGAAAAATGTTAAATTCCATTCACTCTAAATTGTTGTACAAATGTACAAGTTTAAAATTTTGCCATATGGTAATGGGTTAAAAACTCATCACACCCTCTTATCTCTAGCTTTGCCTTTGTATCAATGGCTGTATTCACAAACAAATGCTTTTTTCACTTCAAATCCAGAATCATGGAAGAAGGATTTTCGATGTACGATTTCCACAAGTTTGTATCAATGGCTGTATTAACGCACAAATGACTATTTCACTTCAAATCCAAGATCATCGAGGAAGGATTTTCTATGAACGATTTCCACAAGTTTGAGAAGCGTGCCACGGTGGCGCCCTCTACAATACGATGATCTGCGGACCAGCCCACTTGTAACATGTACACTTTTATCACATTGTCATTCGTGTCAAATCTTGGTAATTTCTGAAATTGAAAAGAGATTTCTTAAAAAGCCTTTGACGTTAATTTTTTCCAAACAACCAAAGAAAAGAAGGAGTTTTGTATTGACAAGCAATTTCTTCATTTACCACAATGTTTTCTAGCCAAAAGGAACCATAAATTTAAAATTCCATTTACCTTACATTGTCGTCTGCAATATCTTTGAATTTGGACCACTCTAAAATGTTGCCTTCTGGTAATGGATTAATTAACCCATTACGACGCTTTTTGACTCCCTCACAAGAAAAGGCTTTGGAAAACATTGTGGAAAATGAATAAATTGCTTGTGACAAGCAATTTCTTCATTTCCCACAATGTTTTCTAAACAAAAGCATCAAAAAATGTAAAATTCCATTCACTTGAAGTTGTCGTCTACAACATCTTTGAATTTGGAATGGTCCAAAATTTTGTCGTTTGGTAATGGATTAAGACTACCATGCTTCCAGATGAGCTCATGCCAGGCATGAGATTCATCAAGCAGAATTCAGATTTTTAAGCAAAAACATATTTTCAAAAGATTCTGGATATCATAGGGATTCTAGACTTTTGGTAACCTGTTTCAGATTTGTTAAAAAACAGCTCAATCTGCTTAAGGTAGTATACCCGTAATGAGACTTGCGTGACATTGGAATTATTTGAGGTGCAGTCGTAAACATTTGGGGGTGGATCTTTCCACGGCCGAAAGTTAACGACTGCGTCCCGAAAATGTTCGGATACGTAACAACAATGCTTGGAAAAAGTTTTATGAATCTCAAATTGGCTACATTACGGGTATTCTACCTTAAGTTTATCCTTTCTTTTTTATCTCTCTTTTTTCTTTCATGCTTTACACGCTGATCCAGATCCATTTTGGTCTCAAATGCCATAAGCACCTTTCTTGCAGATCCAGGCTCGCGCCTTTTTTGCCTCGCCACGCATTGCTGCGATTGCATTTCAGGTGGATTCAGGTGAGAAACGCAAATCGCAACGAATCGCTGTGATATGCGCTGACAGGTAATATTGGTCTTACCTGGCATTTCTATCTGAATATCCATCGCTGTGATTTGCCCAAATATTGAAGTGGAAAAATGCGGTGGTCGTGATGGCAAATCACCGCAATTTTCTACCATAAATTGTTTGCCAGGGTTGGCGAGTGTTTTAGGCAAAAAACATACGAGCTGTACTGTATTCAAACATTTAAATTGTTTTTATGCACCCGTATCGAGAGATCGGGGGCATATTGTTTTACTTGTGTCCGTCTGCCTGTTCGAAAATTTAACATTTGCCTTTTCTCCAAAAGTATTTGACATACAAAGCACAAATTCTGTATGCAACTTCCTTTCAATGATATCTACCTGTTCCATGCAATTTGACCTTCCTCAAGCTCATCCGTTAAACCTTATCAACCCTTTACATGAAAGTTAACATTTTAGACAAATGGCCATATCGGGGGCATTGGTGTTTCACAAACACATCTTGTTTAAAACAAGATGCTTTTGTGAAAGATGTGTTTGTGAAACACAAATGCCCCCAAAATGGCATACTTTTGGATGTAAAAGCCAATGTTAATTTTTCGGACAGACAGGAAGACAACCAACCAACAAAACAGTATACCCTTATTTTGTTAGACAGGGGCATTGTAGATTCTTTTAGTGCTTTACCTTTATCTGTCCTAGAGCTCCAATAGCCACCTCTGGTGGGAGTATCACAGGCAGGCCATATAAACCACCAATCTGAAACAGTAGTACAATCACAGTGGATAATCATATGATACAATTTCAGAAAATTTTCAATAATTTTGTTAATATATGACAGATTTGAATTCCGTTTGAAGCAGAGAAGGTGGACAGACGTCACACATGAGATGGACGTGGTGGATTTTTGATTAATCAGCTGATAAAAAAGTTATTGAAGATAAACCAAAATTTTCAATAACTTTTTTATCAGTTGATTTCTTAAAAATCCACAACACCTAGCCTCTTCCTGGTATTTTTCCACCTTCTCTGCTTCAAACCAAATTCAAATTGATCAAGTATTGACAAAGTAATTGAAGATTATTGGAAATTCTAAGTCACATGATTATACAACCCATTCCCACATAAGAACGCCTTTTGACTATCAACAAGTCCATAGAATACAAGACAGTAAAATTTACACTGGTCCAAATTCAAAGATGATGCAGACAACAATTTCAAGTGAATGAAATTTTACTTTTTTTCTTACTGTCTGGGTAGGAAACATGGTGGCAAATAAAGTAATTTGTCACCATGTTTTCAAAAACCTACCCTTAAGAGGCGTCAAAAGGTGTCACTGTGTTTTAATTGGTGAAAGGCTTTTTGAAATATTGTGTGACAAGCAAATTCTTCATTTCCGACAATGTTTTTTACCAGGAAAATCCAAAACATGTAAAATTTGAAGCACTTATTCAAATTGTTGTCTGCAACATCTTTGACCTTGAATATGTCTAAAATTTTGCTGTTTGGTAATGGGTTAATATAATTTGAGAGTATTTGTACAGATTCTGAGAACAACAGAAATATTTGCCTCTTTGTTATGTTATGGCAAACCCAATTTTAAAAGTAAATGAAACTTTTACCAAATTTTAAAGCCCTAACCTAATAATGCATTGTTTGCTCAAGTAAATTGTGCCACTGGTTTAAGAGAAAAAAAATTTTAATGTTTGCACATTTTTTAAACATGATTTTCAATGGAATTAAACTTTTTTATGAACGTTGAAAGACTTCAAGAGAAGATAATCAGCAATCAGAATTTTCTTTTTTTCCCTTCTATTTGTCAAACCATTAAAATACTTTCTTGCTTGAGAAAGCATTCAAAATTGTTTCCATGAAATATATAGAGGATAATCTTTTGTTTCAGTGTAAGATCGATTTATATTTCATTGAGTGAACAACAAAAGCTTCATTTTCACGAGTGGCGAAGCCACGAGTGAAAATGTAGCTTTATTTGTTCACGAAATGAAATATGAATCGATCTTACTCGAAAAACAAACGATTATTCTATTTCTTTAATGCAAAAATTAGACGAAATGCAAAAAAGATTATGACAGATTTTCTTAAAGCGTGTCATTTCGCACGTGACTGCCATGCGACGCTTATGATGACGTCACTTATTTGGCCCGGCTTATATAACGTCAGATAGGATGAAATGAACGAAAGCCGGGCACAAGTTTTTGATAATTTCACTGGATAGGCGGTGAGTTTATCAAAATGATAATCTACCGATATTTCCTGATAATCCACCGAAAAGCATTAAAGAAAACATAATCACACCATGGAAGCATGTGGTACAGCAATTTCAGAAAATCTTCAACAATTCTGTCAGAAAGTGAACAATTTGAAAATGGTTTAAAGCAGAGAAGGCAGAAATACTTCAGGGATTTGCTGGAAGTGGAAGATCTGTTTAACGTAAGTTAACCCTCTCCCAAACAAGACCTGGTTTTGACGACCCTGGTGAAATAGGCTTGGGGAAACATTGCAACAAAAGAAGAAACTGCTGATGACCAGCAGTTTCTCCTTTTGTCTCAATATTTTCTGTCATATTCTACACAAATTATGTCTTAAATAACATATATTTTGTCGTTTGTGGCAGTTTTTGAAAGGATCACCCTGAAATTTTGATGTTTGGGAGAGGGTTAATAAACTTGGTCATCAGTAACTTTTTGATTAGCCGATATCTACTTCATCCAGCAAGATCCTGACATTCCTCCAACTCCTCTGCTTCAAACGAAATTCAATTGGTACTGTATTAGCAGAATTTTTACCATTCTCTGAAATTGTTTTGTCACATGATTCCCCAAATTGATAATATGTGACCCGTCATGCTAAAAGGGACCTTATCCAAAACCCCAAATTTTGACAAATTTGTCAGACCCAGCACAGGTTAACCAGATCCCGTATGCGAAAAATGAACATATAGTATGATAGGGGAAACATTCCAGATTTAGAAAATTGCATAAAAGTGAAAAGTGTCGGCCCTAGTCTGGCTGCGCGGACTGCGCAGACTGACTAGGGTCAATATTTTTCACACATCCGATAAGGTCCCTTTAAGCGTGACGGGTCACATATAAACCTACTGAGCCAATATTTGAGAGTGAGAAAGTTCCTCCGCTGAGATCATCTTGTCCGAGTTTTCCCGCGTCACCGAGCGCCTGAAGTCTGTTCACCTCAGACGCGATCTCGAATATACTTAACGCCTGGACGTTCTTCACGTTCGGCACTAACAGACCATCTTTAGTGTCCATAGCCAGCCCTATATTGTGGGAAGCCTACAAAACAACAACACTTCTTTGATCCTTTCCCAAACAACAAAATTTTAGCCTAGTCTAAACTCATAGGTGTTGCAAACGACAATTTCCATTGAACAAAATTTAACATTTTTCGGTCTTTCTTGGAAGAAAACATTATGGTAAATTTTCAACAATGTTTCCAAAGCCTTTATTTTGCGGGCATCCAAAAGCGTCAATGTGTGGGAAAGGCTTAAAAGGAAATCTTTATGGCATAATCTCTACAATTGTCCATTGGCTGATAGTGTGAATGTATCCATATCCAAATAATACCTTGTTTGACGACCCTACAGGAGAATTTGGAAAATATTGCGAGAACAGGACCAACATATCTCGCTTTTCCTCAGTATAACATCAAAAGTGTTTGAACAAGAGCTTCGCAGAGCGGCGCATATATGCCCGAGAAGGGCTTGTCAGTAAAATGGGCATTTTTTTTAAACTCAAGGGCAGATAATTCAAGAACTAAAAGAGTTATCTGAATTCTGTGAGCGGTATGCACAACTAGACACCATCGAGATTCACTGTGGCAAGTTTGATCAAATTCCAATCAAAACTGTAGGAGGAGTTGCGCACACAAGAAATTGCTAACGGACAGACAGACAGACAGACGGACGGGCGGACGACCGGGGCCATAACATAATACGACCCTTCAGGCGTATAAAAAGGGGATTACATGCCCTGGGTGGTTAACTAAAACTTTACAATATTTGTTTACTCTTTCCCAAACAAGGCCTATATTTTTGTATTATGATGAGATTTCCTTTGGAGTTTTTAAGTTCTATTGGGCACACTTGGGCAGATTCCAAATTCTAGCCCCTAGCAATAATTCTAGCAGTTTTAACAAGTTAATAATGGTAAAAACTAAATTTAAAAGCTCTTGGTTAAATAGTATGCATCAAGAAGAATGTTCAAATCTTCCCACTTTAACCCTTCTTAAGATTCCACTGCAACTGAATTTAATTCTTTTAGCAAATTTAACCCATTACCAGATGGCTAAATTTTTGACTGGCCCAAATTCAAAGATTTTGCAGTCTACAAATTCAAGTGAATGAAATTTTGAAATACTTTCTAGGTAAAAAACATTGAGGAAAATGAAGATATTGTTTGTGACAAGTAAATTCTCCATTTTCCTAAATGCTTTCTATAATTATTTTCTTGGTGGCTTCAAAAAGTGTCAATGTGTAGGTCATCTGATGAATGTTGAATTTCAATTGGAACCATTTTGTTGCTAATTAAGTACATTTATAAATGAAATAAAAGTAGGGAAAGGAAAGAAATTTCTCAATGGCTACATTTGCTTCAAAATCATTTCATTACCATTTTTGACATTTATTTATATGGGCGGGATCACATTGTCACTTCCACTGAAGCTGTAACTTGACATAAACAACATCAACATACATGTAATTTCAAAATGCAATTTACCCACCTTATAAGTGATATTTTCACACTGTTCATCTACAGATGCATTTAGAATAGGGAACTGTGATAAGGCCATAGACGCTGCCTGAAATTGTACACTAGAATTGATTTTACAAGTAAAGAGCAACAAATAACAATTAAGCTTCATAACATTCCAAGTTTGTTATTTTATATTTAATCCCTGTATTGTGAGTACTCATTTAAATTGTCTGTAACCAGTATCTGCTTCATACATGTAGTTTGAACTAGAAATCTATCACTGAAGGTGATAAAAATACCCCCGCCACCACATTTGTTCGGACAAGTGTTTTTGTTGAATCAGGAGCCATACTCAGATATTGTCAATCCGATTTTCTTGAAATTTGATCCAATCAGGGGTCATAACTCCGAAAGTATCGGTCTGATTTCCGTGAATTTTGTATCTTGCATATATACAGGTCCTAATGCATACCTGTGCTAAGTATGAAGCAAATCATTCAGTAACTGTAGGAGGAATTGTCCGGACAAGCATTTTTGTCAAATCAGGGGCCATAACTCAGAAATTGTTGGTCTGATTTTCAAGAAATGTGCGTCTTGCACATCTACTGAAGTTAATTCACACCTGTGCCAAGAATGAAGCAAATCGGACAGTAACTAAAGGATTTGTCCGGACATGCATTTTTTGGTAAAATCAAGGACCATAACTGAGAAAGTAATGGTCAGCTTTTCGTGAAATTTGCGTCATGCGCATCTACAGGTCCTAATGCACACCTATGCCAAGTATGAAGCAAATCGGACAGTAACTGTAGGAGGAGTTATCAGGACAAGCATTTTTGGGTCAAATCAGGGGCCATAACTCAAAAATTATTGGTCCGATTTTCGTGAAATTTGTGTCTTGCACATCTACAGGTGACAATAAACACTTGTGCAAAGCATGAAATAAATCGGTCCACAAGTGTAGGAGGAGTTAGCCGACAAGCATTTTTTTGTCAAATCAGGGGCAAATAACTCAGAAAGTATCGGTCCAATTTTCGTGAAATGTGCGTTTTGCACATCTACAGGTTCTAATGCACACCTGTGCCAAGTAGGAAGCAAATCGGACAGAAACTGTAGGAGAAGTTGGCCAGACAAGCATTTTTGGGTCAAATCAGGGGCCATAACTCAAAAAGTGTCGGTCCGATTTCCATGAAATTTGCGTCTTGCACATCTACAGGTCACAATGAACACTTGTGCCAAGTATGAACTAAATTGGACAGTAACTGTAGGAGGAATTGGCCGGACAAGCATTTTTGGGTCAAATCAAGGGCCATAACTCAGAAAGTAACGGTCGGATATTCATGAAATTTGCATCTTGCACATCTGCACATCCTAATGCACACCTGTGCCAAGTATGAAGCAAATCGGACGGTAACTGTAGGAGAAGTTGGCCGGACAAGCATTTTTGGGTCTAATCAGGGGCCATAACTCAAAAAGAATCGGTCCGATTTCCATGAAATTTGCGTCTTGCACATCTACAGGTCACAATGAACACTTGTGCCAAGTATGAACTAAATCGGACAGTAACTGTAGGAGGAGTTGGCCGGACAAGCATTTTTGGGTCAAATCAGGGGCCATAACTCAAAAAGTATCGGTCCGATTTCCATGAAATTTGCGTCTTGCACATCTACAGGTCACAATGAACACTTGTGCCAAGTATGAACTAAATCGGACAGTAACTGTAGGAGGAGTTGGCCGGACAAGCATTTTTGGGTCAAATCAAGGGCCATAACTCAAAAAGTAATGGTCGGATTTTCATGAAATTTGCGTCTTGCACATCTGCACATCCTATTGCACACCTGTGCCAAGTATGAAGCCAATCGGACGGTAACTGTAGGAGGAGTTGGCCGGACAAGCATTTTTGGGTCTAATCAGGGGCCATAACTCAAAAAGTATCAGTCCGATTTCCATGAAATTTGCGTCTTGCACATCTACAGGTCATAATAAACACTTGTGCCAAGTATGAAGTAAATTGGACAGTAACTGTAGGAGGAGTTGGCCGGACAAGCATTTTTGGGTCAAATCAGGGGCCATAACTCAGAAAGTAACGATCGCATTTTCGTAAAATTTGCGTCTTGCACATCTGCACGTCCTAATGCACACCTGTGCCAAGTATGAAGCAAATCGGACGTTAACTGTAGGAGGAGTTGGCCGGACAAGCATTTTTGGGTCAAATCAGGGGCCATAACTCAAAAAGTATCGGTCGGATTTCCGTGAAATTTGCGTCTTGCACATCTACAGGTCACAATGAACATTTGTGCCAAGTATAAACTAAATCGGTCCACAAGTGTAGGAGAAGTTGTCCGGACAAAGTTTTGGAGACAGACCAACCATCCAACCATCCAACCATCCAACCTTCCAACCATCCAACCATCCAACCTTCCAACCATCCAACCAACCACTGGACCGACAGGCTGATTCCAGTATACCCCCTCCAAACTTCGTTTGCGGGGGTATAATGAACAATAAATGAAGTATTGCATTTTGAACAAGATTTTGGTCAACATTCATTGTTCAAAACATGAAATGTGCTTACCTTGATAAATACTGGCATGTATGAAAATTTTACACCCCTAGATAATGCTAAGTCTTTCACATCTTCCCGTAATTTCACTAAATTGGTCACATCAATTTCATCTATATATCCAAAAGTTGGTATATTGTTAGCAGCAGTCATTGTTTTAACCATAGCTTTCCTAATACCCTTGATTTGTTCTGTGCGATCTGATTCCAATACTTTACGAGGCGCGATTTTCTCCGGGATTTTTAAAGGTGTTGGTATCGGGACTGTTCTCATTGGTTCTATCACAGATGTGGATTCTTCTCTCCTCGCTACATAATAGAAAACAAGATAAACCCAGCTCAAAATAGTAAAAGAAGTAAAAGCATCTTAAAGCTGCTGCAGATGACAAAACTAAGGCTGATAAACGTAGCATTTCTGTACAATGTATTGAGGCATTGTTTTAAGGGTTTTCTTCTTTTGCCTTAATGTTTTCACAAGCTCTTTGTGTTATAAGGGATACAAAAAAAATTGGACATTGATGCAAATAACAGAATGGATATTAACAAGAGATGTTTGTAAAACATATATGCCCCCTCAAGGGCCTACATTTGATGTAGGTCAAAGTCCAAGGTCAAGTTAACAAGGTCCAAGGTCATGGTCAAATATGAAAGGTCTTGGTAGGAGGTGTCTATGTGTGAAATATTAAAGCTGTATATGTAAAAGTAAAATGAAACATAGGCCAGGTTAAAGTTTTTAAAAGTAGGCCAAATGCCAAGGTCAAGGTCATGGTAAAATGTGAAAGGTCTTGGTTGGAGGTGTCCATTTGTGAAATATCAATGCTGTAGGTGTAAAAGGACATGATATATATGCCTGGTTTCAGTCGTTTTAAAAGTAGGTCAAACTCCAATGTCAAGGTTGCAATATTCAAGGTCATGGTCAAATGTGAAAGGTCTTGGTAGGAGGTGTCTATGTGTGAAATATCAAAGCTGTAGGTGTAATAGGACATAAGATAAAGGCTAGGTTAGATATTTCTAAAAGTAGGTCAAACTCCAAGGTCAAGGTCCAAGGTCATGGTCAAAGTGAAATATCTTGGTTGGAAGTGACCATGTGTGAAATATCAAGGCTGTATATGTAAAATGACATGAAATATAGGCCAGGTTAATGTATTATAAAAGTAGGTCAAACACCAAGGTCAAGGTTACCAGGTCCAAGGTCATGGTCAAATGTGAAAGGTCTTGGTCGTAGGTGTCCATGTGTCAAATATCAAGGCTGTATGTGTAAAAGGACATGATATATCGGCTAGGTTAAAGTTCTTTTTAAAGTAGGTCAAAGTCCAAGGTCAAGGTCACAAGGTCCAAGGTCATGGTCAAATGTGAAAGGTCTTGGTAAGATGTGTCCATGTGTGAAATACCAAGGCTGTATGTGTAATAGCACATAAGATATAGGCCCAGTTTATTTTTTTTAAAAGTAGGTCAAACTCCAAGGTCAAGGCCACATGGTCCAAGGTCATAGTCGTATGTGATAGGTCTAAGTCGGAGGTTTCCATGTGTCAAATATCAAGGCTGTATGTGTAAATGGACATGATATATCGGCCAGGTTAAAGTTTTTTAAAAGTAGGTCAAACTCCAAGGTCAAGGTCACAAAGTCCAAGGTCATGGTCAATTGTGAAAGGTCTTGGTAAGATGTGTCCATGTGTGAAATATCAAGGCTGTATTTGTAAAAGGTCATGAGATATATGCCGGGTTTATTTTTTTTTAAAGTAGGTCATACTCCAAGGTCAATGTCACAAGGTCCAAGGTCATGGTTAAATGTGAACGATGTTGATAGGAGGTATCTTTGTGTGAGATATCAAGGCTGTATGTGTAAAAGGACACGAGATATAGGCAAGGTTAAGAATTAAGTATAAAAATCAACAAAGGGGAATAACTCCAAGAATTTGATTGGCAAAGTTACAGTCCTTGTGCACTGCACCTCTCCATAATGAAATCTATTCACCTGTAAAGTTTCATGATTCTACCTTACATATTTTTTGAGTAGTGCTCCGGACAAGAATCAAGTTATAAAATCAACAAAGGGCAATAACTCACAAAATTTGATCGGCAGAGTTACGGTTCTTGTGCACTGCACCTCTCCATAATGAGATCTATCCACCTGTAAAGTTTCATGATTCTACCTTACATACTTTCTGAGTTATGAACTGGACAATAATAAAGTTTGAAAATCAACAAAGGGCAATAACCCAAACAAGAGCCGTCATAGACGGATTATGCTCCCCAAATAAGTGTTTGTCACAAAATAAAAACTAGAACTGTCGCAAAGCGGACATATACCCCCCACTAGCTCCTTGTCACTGAAAAAGTGCTGTAGGTCAACCGGTTCTTGACTTAGAGCACGGAAAAGGATTTTGAACAAAGT
Organism: Fragum sueziense; assembly: GCA_963680895.1. Lineage (NCBI taxonomy): Eukaryota > Metazoa > Mollusca > Bivalvia > Cardiida > Cardiidae > Fragum > Fragum sueziense. The sequence goes on from OY804594.1 coordinate 43,524,521, forward strand.
CCGATTTTGACCTTGACCTTTGACCTTGGTGACCCAAAAACAATAGGGCACCTCCTTGGGTCATGGGCAACAACAATGTAAAGTTTCATGATCCTAGGTCAACCGATTCTTGACTTAGAGCACGGAAACGGATTTTAAACAAAGTCCAATTGTGACCTTGACCTTTGACCTTGGTGACCCAAAAACAATAGGGCACCTCCTTGGGTCATGGGCAACAACTGTGTAAAGTTTCATGATCCTAGGTCAACTGGTTCTTGACTTAGAGCACGGAAACGGATTTTGAACAAAGTCTGATTGTGACCTTGACCTTTGACCTTGGTGACCCCAAAACAATAGGGCACCTCTTTGGGTCATGGGCAACAGCTGTGTAAAGTTTCATGATCCTAGGTCAATCGGTTCTCGACTTAGAGCACGGAAACGGATTTTAAACAAAGTCTGATTGTGACCTTGACCTTTGACCTTGGTGACCCAAAAACTATAGGGCACTTTCTTGGGTCATGGGCAACAAGTGTGTAAAGTTTCATGATCCTAGGTCAACTGATTCTTGACTTAGAGCACGGAAACGGATTTTAAACCAAGTCAGATTGTGACCTTGACCTTTGACCTTGGTGATCCAAAAACAATAGGGCACCTCCTTGGGTCATGGGCAACAACTGTGTAAAGTTTCATGATCCTAGGTCAACTGGTTCTTGACTTAGAGCACGGAAACGGATTTTAAACAAAGTCTGATTGTGACCTTGACCTTTGACCTTCGTGACCCAAAAACAATAGGGCACCTCCTTGGGTCAAGGGCAACAACTGTGTAAAGTTTCATGATCCTAGGTCAAACCGTTCTTGAGTTAGAGCACGGAAACGAAAAAGTCTACGGACGGACGACTGGACGGATGGATGGACGGACGGACGGACTGACAGACAGACAGACATGGTGAAACCAATATACCCCCCTCTACTTCGTAGGTGGAGGGTATAACTATCATACATTAAGCCCCCTTTTCCCATGACAGATTTTTTGTACACACATTATTTATAGAATATGGTCTAGGACATCTCATTTATCAGATAAGCACAAAATTTCATTTAATTCTGTGCATTAGATGAAGAGAAATTAGAGAAAAACTAATTTTGACATTAAGGCCCCTTTTTCCATGACGCAGCCTCAAATTACAAAACGGAGAAAAAGGTCCCTAGGGATTATCCAAGGGAGTTCACATGTGAAGTTTCATTGAATTTGGTCCAAGGGTTACTGAGATCTGGCTGTGGACGGACGGACGGACGGAAGGACGGACACACGGACGGACGGACAGCGTGGCGACTATATGCTCCCCCGAAATTTTTTCGGGGAGCATAAAAATATGATCAGCATAGTTACGGTTCTTGTGCACTGCACCTCTCCATAATGAGATCTATCCACCTGTAAAGTTTCATGATTCTACCTAACATAGTTTTTGAGTTATGCTCCGGACAAGAATCAAGTTATAAAATCAACAAAGGGCAATAACTCAAAAAATTTGATCGGCAGAGTTACGGTTCCTGTGCACTGCACCTCTCCATAATGAGATCTATCCACCTATGAAGTTTCATGACTCTACCTTTAATACTTTTCGAGTTATGCTCCGGACAAGTTTTGGTCTACGGACAGACCGACCGACCGACCGACCGACCGACCTTCTGACCGACCGACCGACCGACACTTGCAAAACAATATACCCCCATTTTCTTCGAAAGGGGGCATAATTAATAAAGACAGTATTTGTGTACAACAAAGCCCTGAAAATAATGAGCTAGAAGAAGAAAATGCTGGTTATCAGTATTTTTTTCTTTTGTCTCAATGCTTTTCCATAGCTTTTTCCATCAGGGATTTCAAAACAACTCTTTGCCAGGGAAAGGTTTTCTATGAACGTAGAGCATGAAAACATAACATATATGGTCAGACAAACAGACAAAATTTTGCTCTTCTTCAAAAGTGATATCTAAAAATATAATGAAATTTAAAAAGGATAATACCCAAAATTTATCTAGTTTTGAAATCAAAACCTTACCAATTGGTTCTGTTTTGGTGGTCGGACTAGATTTATCTGATAAGTAACGTAAAATATCTTCCTTCAACACTCTCCCATCTTTACCAGAGCCTGGTACGTCTGATAATAATATCTGCAATACAAAATACAGTGCACTCCATGTATAACAAGGGCCGTCAGAGACGGACAATGCTCCCCGAATAAGGCATTGTCACAATAAATGTATGCCATGGAGAGCACTTTATTGTCAAGGGCATCTGATTTGCTACTCAAATATGAAATTTCATCAAATTCTGACCATTAGACTAGGAGAAATTAGAGAAAAACTATATTTCACCATAAGTCCCCTTTTCCCATGACAAGGCCTCAAATCCAAAAACGGGGAAAAGTACATCGGCATTTTGTCACAGGGAGTTCACATGGTAAGTTTCATTTGATTTGGCCCAAGGGTTATGGAGATATTGCTTCGGACGGACGGACGGACGGACGGAATGACGGACGGACAGGACGGACGGACGGACGGACGAAGCGGCGACTATATGCTCTCCCTTCGGGGAGCATAACAAAATTTGGTGGTTGGACTAGATTTATCTGATAAGTAACGTAAAATATCTTCCTTCAACACTCTCCCATCTTTACCAGAGCCTGGTACGTCTGACAATAATATCTGCAATACAAATACAGTGCACTCCATGTATTAACTAGATCATTAACCCTCTCCCAAACAAGACCTGGCCCCGGTTTCTCGAAAAAACTTAAGTACATTTTCATGAGAACATGCTCAACTTCAAAGGAATAATCTCAAACGTTGAAGGGTATTCGATTAAAATTGACGCGGATTTTGTGTGATTTGAGAAAGGTGCTCAGATTTGATTCTGAGAACGTACTTAAGTTTTTTCGAGAAACCGGGGTCTGGTTTTATATGAGCTTAATCCTCTCTGAAACTAGAACTGTCGCAAAGCGGACAAATACCCCCCACTAGGGCCTTGTCACTGAAAAAGTGCTATCGGTCAAAATGTTCTTGACTTAGAGCGTGGAAACGGATTTTAAACAAAGTCCAGCTGTGACCTTGACCTTTGACCTTGGTGACCCCAAAACAATAGGGCATCTCCTTGGGCCCAATGGGCAACAACTGTGTAAAGTTTCTTGATCCTAGGTCAAATGGTTCTCGAGTTAAAACACAGAAACCAAATACAGTCGGGCCGCGTTTATCCGGACGTCATTAATCCGGAATATTCAATATCCGGAAATAATTTCTTGGGAACAGATTTTTTATTCATAAATTGTACACTTTAATCCGGAAATTCGCGTTCCGGAACCGGACAGAAAAAATCGGGAACAAAAAGCGTAAAACTGTTCAAATATGCTCCGATAATCCGAATCAAGGGTTGGCCATCCGGATGAAGCACATGAAAATTGTCACCTCCTTTGATAGGATTAACGCATCAATTGACTGTTTGACACGAGTGTCTGACTGGCGACGCTTGATTGCACACAACTTTCCAATACACATTACACGTGTGTGTACAAACACGTGACAACTAATTTCATAACCATGCATGCCGACACTTGTTAAAGTTGAGAAAAAAATTCTTGAGTAAAGATGTGGATACTTACGAGTGTTATAACTAGTAATTCCCAAGATTTTTTACTTGGTTAGGATTAAGCCTACCTAGCGCTAAAATCGGAATATTACAATTTTTTCTCCCAACCGAATCACTTGATTTTTTCACGCGAGAGCGTTCCTTCCAAATTTGGTAACGCATACTATGCAATGTTTACAAAAACAGCGCGTGCCTGCAAGTGCTTGAAATATCGATGACGTAAATAAACCATTCTCGATTTCGATTGGTCGGTATGCGAAAATTGTCATTACCTGACCAGACAAACTTCAATATTTATAAACTGTATGTACATTAAACACAAACTTATAAATCAATGTCCGATTCCTTCGTAGATCTAATATATTTTAAAATTTATTAGTTTCTACCATTTTCGTCCCAGAGATTACGAGAACTCACGCAACTGTGATTCTCACGACGCACCTGACAATACAACAACAACAACTACAGAAAATCCGCGGCGTCTGTCAAAATTTGTTTATCCGGAAAAACGGCTAATCCGGACAACCCTGCGGGAAACGAAAGTGTCCGGATTAACGCGACTCGACTGTAGTAAATTTTGACTATTCCCCCCCCCCCCCCCCCATTAAAAAGTTCAAAGTGGCATAACTCTGAAACTAATGACTGGATCGAGATGAAAATCGCAGGTGCACAACTTCATATGATAGGAAACATCCTGATAAAATTTCAGAAAAATTGGTCAAAAACTGTGGGAGGAGAAGAGGACACAAGATTATGTCCACGGACGGACGAACAGACAGACGGACGGACGTACAACCTGATTTCAGTATACCCCCCATAACTTTGTTGTGGGGGGTATAACAACAAAATTTTTGGGCGGTCCTATTTAAAAGCTTCTGCAAGACAATCGATGTTTATACAAACCGTATTTGTAAACAGTATATCATATAAAATATTGTTGTCATTTGGGAAAAGGTTTAGAAAGAAGTATTGTTTATTGCCAGCACATTGAAAACCCCCTTCTGATTTATTTATATTTTAATTTTATATACCGTATAGTGAGATTCGTCTGAGTGAGATATTGGATATAACGTACACATATCCTTGGTACCGCATGTATTTATTTTTCAAATGTCAAAATGATGTCCACTCAATTCTGTGTCATACCTGAGAACATTATTTAAAAGTGATTTTCTCATCTGACTTTTAAATGAAATTCAATGTTTTCAGTTGAGACAAAGAATTGTATGGTGAACAAACTGACCTTTATATCAAACAGATAAATAGTAATAGTTATCTTACTTTATTTTCCATGGCCATTTTCCTGACTGCTGGAGTAGCGAGGACTTTCTTGCCCCGTTTTTTCTCCTGTATCATGGAATCTTCTCCTTCTTCCTCACTGGAGCTGGATGAGGAACTGGAACTGTCTTCTTCTTTTTCTGCTTCCTCAATCAAGCCTTTACTAAACATTGACACTTTTTGATGCCTCGTAAGTTAAAGGCTTTGGAAATCATTGTGGAAAATGAAGAAATTGCTTGTGACAAACAATTTCTTCATTTCTCACAATGTTTTCTACAAAGGAAGACCAAAAAATGTACAATTTCATTTACTTGAAACGACTGTGACTTGTAAAATGTAGATAACCAGAAATAGTCCTCTTACTTTATTTTCCATGGCCATTTTCCTGACTGCTGGAGTAGCGAGGACTTTCTTGCCCCGTTTTTTCTCCTGTATCATGGAATCTTCTCCTTCTTCCTCACTGGAGCTTGATGAGGAACTGGAACTGTCTTCTTCTTTCTCTGCTTCCTCATCTTTATATGCAAAGGATAAAATTTTGAGAAGTTGTTCTTTTTCCTAGTGACAATAATGAATATTATAAAGGCTGGTTAAAATCCAGACAGTGCAGACCACATAAAAATAAAATAAATTAAGTAACAAAATGTTTACGAAACACAACAAGATGCATTTGTGAAATGCAAATGCCCGATTTAAGTTTTTGGACACACGGACGGACCGAAAGACAGATGGACACAAGTAAAACAATATGCCTTTCCATACCAGGGCATATTACATTCAAACCTAAAGCATAATGTTACTAATTAAAAGGCTTAAAAAAACATTGAGGCAAAATAAAGAAGATGCTGATAACAAACATTTTCTCCTTTTGCCTAAAAATTTTCTCAGATATTTTGTACACAAATCTTATCCTTTTCAAAATCCATTTTATTATCTGCAGCAGTTTTCAAATTGGACTACCTCCAAAATTTTGTTGTTTGGGAAAGGGTTAAAAAAAACTATGGCAACTCAATACTCAAATACTCCAGATAATAAACCTTACCAAAAGTGCTGCCTTCCAAACCAGAAGTGTCAATCTCCACCAACGGCTTTCCTGTTTCTGCGACATCCTCAACTTCGTAATACAACTTTGTAACGATGCCGTCGTATCTACTGGTTATCTCGACGGCAGCTTTGTCACTCTGGACCTCACATATTCTCTGAAACTGAGCCACGGGGTCTCCCACCTTCACAAACCTGCAGATCACAGAAGTTGTTACATAACAATTTAGTTATAATATTCTAATTTTACATCAATTGCGAATCAAGACCTTACAACTTATATTAATCTCTCTCGATTCTGCTTCCTGGAAATTGTACCAGCCATCGGATCAACAACCTTCACAAACCTGCCGATCACAGATTAGAGCTATAGATAAGAGGGGCTGGCTTTTCAAAATGAAATATTTCATTAAATATTCATCAAGCCCTATATTGTGCGTACTCATTAGAATTGTCTTGTCAAGAGCTCACATATTCTCTGAAACTGAGCCAGGGGGTCTTCAACCTTCACAAACCTGCGAATCATAGATTACATGGCACAGTAACAGAAAAGAGAGGGTGAAGGCTTTTCAGAATGCAATATTTCATTTATTGTTCATCAAACCCTGTGTTGAGGGTAGTACTCATTAGAATCATCTTGTTGAGGTTTGAAATTGAAATAATTAATTCCCCTTGGAATATTTGCTAGATACTCTTTCCCACACATTGACGATATTGGACGCCCAACAAAATAAAGGCTTTGGAAAACATTGTGGAAAATGAAGAAATTGCTTGTCACAAGCAATTTCTTCATTTCCCACAATGTTTTCTGCCAATGAAGACCAATAAATGTTAAATTTTGTTCAATGGAAATTGTCGTCTACAACACCTATGAGTTTGGATTAGGCTAAAATTTTGTTGTTTGGTAATGGGTAAAAATATCATTTAGGGAAAAGTAAAATAATGTTGGTTTACTAACCATTCTTTAACTTGAACTTCTCGAATGCCCTCACCAATGTCTGATAGGTTAAAGTCTACTTTCTTCTGCAAGGCAGCTGAAATGCAAGGTCACATTAACCCTTTTCCTAACAGCAAAAATTTACACTGTTCTAGTAACAAAGTTGCTGCAGATTGAATAATAGAAGTTGATATACATTGGGTTTGATATTGTGTATGAAATAACTCAGAAAATATTGATGCAAAAGGATAAAAGGCAGGTCATGCTGGAGCATTTGGAACACCTTGCTTATAATCTCTGTCTCAAAAACGCTTTATCTACAGGTCTGTCTATATATAAACATCTTGTGAATTAAGAAATCTCAAAAATCTCGCTCTAAAGAATGCCCCTCTGGCCACATATGGTGAAAGGTAATCGGTTATTCACAAAATCATCCTTACCAGTTGTTTGAATTAGTCTCTTCTCACACTTGTAGTTATTTTGTACAATCAATACCCGTCCTCTACATGATGACACACAAGGACCTGTTTTCACATAATTTCTGCTGTTAACCTGACAAAGCTGAAATAATGAAGAGCTACTTTAACCCTTCTTGTCCTGTTGACTTTTTATTTTGTTTCAAACAAATTAACAATTCAAGAGACATTTCAAAGGTTTATCCCGAGTTTTTACTGCAATACTTAAAGGGGGACCTGCTAGGCTGTCGAAAATGCAAATGGCACAATAATTACAAACCAGAAATAACATATGAATTTACCAACCTGAAGGGGTAGATCATTCATGTCCATTGTTAGCACCCATCAAGCTTTATTAAGTATCAAAATCCAAGTCAATGAATAATGTGCGGGTCCGTTTTATATTGTCCTTATTTTTGTTTTGTAATGGGTTACATATGCCCAACCTTCAAAAAGCAATTACATCAGAAGTATGTCATCGGTGCTCAGCGAGATTCAACACACCGTACAACCGGCTGCGTCGAAAGTCAGCGAAGACAGATTCGGCATCTGATGTCAGATGCATGGTAGGTCAAATTAATTTACTTTTATAAATAAACAAAAGGATCTTTGGTATTCTAAAGTTGATAAATATGCGTATAAATGTTCAGTGCTCGTACAAAATAAACCTTTCCACATATATCCCTCGCAAATAAGGTCACAGTCATCGACGCAGCCAGTTGTATGGTGTGTTAATACCGCGCTTGGGGGGGGGGGTCTTGACCTTGTCTCGTTTTTAAGTAAAAATAGAATCTGTAAACATGCTTGTAAAGGATTGATTTATGGCAAAGTACAGATGGTTATTCGCCGTGATTGAGGTTTTTATGCATGCATAAATATGAGTTCCCGAACAGTTCAGAAGCATAAAAACCTAGCATAGGCCCCTTTTAGTAGAAAACAGGCAGTGTAGGCTAAGATCAGACTGCATGTATGTGCTCGCTGATCTTAGTCTATACTGCCTGCAAAAGCTTTAGTCATATTTAAAAAAGAATATGACACAGACAGCATGAGAAGGGTTAATCCTTTCCAAAACAAGACCTGGTTTTTACATCCCTGAGAAAATAGGCTTGGGGAAAACATCGAGGCAAAAGGAGAAAATGCTGATGAACAGCAGAATAACCACACTACAATTTTGTCATTTTGTCCTTTCCCAAACCACAAAAAGTTAGACTAGTCCAATTTGAATGCTATTCTCGACAACATGACTGATATTAATATTTTATAAAGCACTTCTGTACATAATAACCAAGAAAATATTGAGGCAAAAGCAGTATATATCTAAATGCTGATTTTCAGCATTTTCTTCTTTTGCTTCAATATTTTACAAAAAAAACCATTTCTACCTGGAATATCGAAATCAGGTCTTGAAATTGTTTTGGAAATGTTTGAGCAAAATTTGATTTATTGCAAACAAAACCCTGTTATTATAACTTATAGGCCAAAGGGATCATCTTGTCAAGACAATTTAAGTGAGTAATACGAGTACCAACAACATTTATTGGTTTTAAATTTGAAATTAAAAAAAAAAATATCCAAGGATGTTTTATTGATCGAACCTTCCTCTCCTCTTCTGAATAACCTTATAGGCTTATTTTTCCTTTTCAAAACAAGAGCTGTCCGAAGACAGCATGCTCGACTTTCTAAGTTGCTTAGTATAAAGGGGGCATAACTCCAAATAAAGTGGAGCCAGGGTCATGGGCCCAGATAGTAAGGTAGAGGGTGTGATGGTGAATAAGTATTCCAAGTTTGGGTTGAATCCCTTTGATAGTATGGAAGTTATTGATGTTTGAAAAAACTTTAACCTTTGTTGCAACGCCAACGCCGACGCCAACGCCAACACCAACGCCAACGCCCGGGTGACAGTATAAGCTCTCATTTTCTTCGAAAAGTCGAGCTAAAAATCGCTAGTTTTGATGTCCCTCTTTAACCCATTACCAAGAAGGTGAAAGTTTTAGCTTGACAAAATTCAATGATGCGCGTGGTGTCCATAGTCAAGGGGTAGAGTGTCGGCCTTGCGACTAAGAGGTTCCGAGTTCAATCCCCGATAGCGGGGGGTTGTTCATGGCTTCTCATTGGCCCACACATTAGGCACGAGTACTAGTGGAATTCCAGGAAGCTCAATCAAGAGGGACTGAAATAAGTAGAACAAACTTGCTTCCCAATCAATGTAAAAAAAATGCGTTCAAAGGAACATCTGAAGAAGAGAAGAAGGATGCTGCAGACGACAATTTCAGATGAATGGAGATACATTTCTGTCTCCATTAGAAAATATTGAGGGAAATAATGAAAAAAATGCTTGTTACAAGCAATTTCTTCATTTTCCACAATGTTTTCCAAAGCCTTTATCTTGTGAGGCGTCAAAAAGTGTCATTGTGTGGGAACGGGTTAAGTGAACAGAATATCCAACTTCAATTTATCCTTTTCTCTCAATATTTTCAGAGCAATAATTGAAACAAATTGTATTTGAATTCATTGTTCTTGTCAGTATACACTCATTTCAAAAGGATTAACATCTTTCTGTCAAACTTAGCAGTTCAGGCCCACATTAGCCTAGATAGATTAGAAATAGGAGAAAGTCTGAATGAAGGGTTTTAAAGGGAAAAGGTGTGTCAAAATGGAGCAATTTCATTGGTCCATTTTGTTTTCCTAATATCCATGCTAAATCTGACAGTTTATTAATCAATTAACAAGCAAAATAGCATTGATATACAGAAAACATGAAATTTACCACTCTAGTTTAGCCTTTGATGATTGCCAAAGGGCATTGTCAAGGATCAATGGCATTTTAATTGAAAAATAGGCCACTCTACAAAAAATATCAATAAAACCTAAATCTGGGAGTGACATGCAACATGCATCCGCGGAATTTGTAGACGAATTTCTAGTGAACTGGTTTGTCCATTCAATTTCAAAATAAGGTTATGAAGTACCCTGTAAAATCGCTGGAATTTCAGATTGCTGCAGAATTTCCATGCGACTGTTGATGCCATCTTTGGTCACTGACTGGTTCTAGGGTGTTTTCGGTCCGTAACCCGCAGATTTTTTCTGAAATTGGTAACCAGTCTACATTGAAACAACAACAACAAAATGTCAAATTTCTCACTAAAAACAATATTTTAGTGAAATGCACGTATAAAATTCAAAGATGGACAATTACGAGAAGATAAGAGTTGTTGGGCGAGGTGCCTATGGGTAAGATTGACAGAACAGCTCCTTAATTCACCTTGTGAGCGCTCTAATTCGCTGTGTTCCTATATTCGGACAAACCAATATTCGGGTAGCTAGATTTTAACCCCCGGATTTAACCCTTTCCAAAATTTGAGAACACTTGATTTTGACATTCCTTGCATAAATTGCTTGGGAAATCAATGAGGGAACAGAAAAAAATGCTGATTGTAAATTTTGTCAGCAAAATTTTGGAATCGGTATTTACATTCGTGTGGAATTTTAGAATGTTTTAATCAATATTATGCTGTTGTGACGTTGCAACTTGGGAAGGAACATGACCAGGTGCACGGCTAACTCAGTTGTTAGAGCGCCCGACTAGTAATCCTGGGGTCGTGGGTTCGAGTCCCACATCGGGTGCACTTCTTCTCCCCATAATTAATGGCGACGAGGTAATTCGGTGAGTGCGGGAAGCAGTGCCTGATGGTGCTACAGACCGTGGTGGCTCCCAGGAAATTATGAGGGGGAAGAGTGTAGTTGCAATTATGTAGCCGAAACCTTTTTGAATATTGATCTCGATTTCACAAACCAACACCCATCATCAAGTTTGTAGCTACGAAATCGCAGCTAGGAGGAGTGTAGTGACGTTAAGTAGGAACACGACCAGGTGCCCTGCTAGCTCAGTGGTTAGAGCGTCTGACTAATAATCCAGGGGTTGTGCAGTGTTTCCACTCAGATTTTTATTTAGGGGTTTTGCACGCACTGTCATTGAAAAATGGGGGTATGGGACAGAAAATAGGGGTAAAAACCAATAAAACAATGAAATATGTGTGTAATTTGCAATGTACGCTTATTAAAAGTGTTGCGCGGAATTATCGCTATATTCCGATATCCTTCGCCGATGTGGTACGATTTGGAAATATCAGTTTTTTCGGGAATCTTCGGTAGTTTCCGAAAATTATATCAAAGTACACAAAAAATTTTATTTTTGTTTTTAGCTCCACTGGCCGAAGGCCAGCGAGCTATTGTCATGGCGGTGTGTCCGTCGTGCGTGCGTCCGTGCGTCCGTTAACTTTTTCTTTAAAAATCTTCTCCTCTCAAACCAGTGGGCCAATTTTGACCAAACTTTGCAGGAATGTTCCTTGGGTGACCCTTTACTTAAATTGTTCAAAGAATTTTGATTGGTCCATAAATGTGGGCGTGGCAGGGCGGGGCTTATCAGACTTAGAGAAATCACAAAATAATTCTTTAAAAATCAACCATTTGGCCAACTTTGACCAAACTTGGCAGAAATGTACCTTGGGTGACTCTTTACTTAACTTGTCAGTGAAATTTTGATTGGCCTATAAATGTGGGCGTGGCAGGGCGGAGCTTATCAAATTTTGAGAAATCACAAAATAATTCTTTGGAAATCTTCTCCTCTCAAACCAGTTGGTCAATTTTGACCAAACTTTGAAGGAATGTTCCTTAGGTGACCCTATACTAAAATTGTTTAAAGAACTTTGATTGGTCCATAAATGTGGGCGTGGCAGGGCGGGGCTTATCAGACTTAGAGAAATCACAAAATAATTCTTTAAAAATCAACCATTCGGCCAATTTTGACCAAACTTGGCAGAAATGTACATCGGGTGACCCTTTACTTAGATTGTTCAAAGAATTTTGATTGGTCCATAAATGTGGGCGTGGCAGGGAGGGGCTTATCAGACTTAGAGAAATCACAAAATAATTCTTTAAAAATCAACCATTTGGCCAACTTTGACCAAACTTGGCAGAAATGTACCTTGGGTGACTCTTTACTTAACTTGTCAGCGAAATTTTGATTGGTCTATAAATGTGGGTGTGGCAGGGCGGGGCTTATCAAATTTCGAGAAATCACAAAATAATTCTTTGAAAATCTTCTCCTCTCAAACCAGTTGGTCAATTTTGACCAAACTTTGAAGGAATGTTCCTTAGGTGACCCTATACTTAAATTGTTTAAAGAACTTTGATTGCTCCATAAATGTGGGCGTGGCCAGGCTGGGCTTATCAGACTTAGAGAAATCACAAAATAATTCTTTAAAAATCTACCATTCGGCCAATTTTGACCAAAATTGGCAGAAATGTACATCGGGTGAGTCTTTACTTAACTTGTTCGTGAAATTTTTATTAGTCCATAAATTTGAGTGTGGCAGGGCCGGGCTTATCTGACTTAGAAAAATCACAAAATAATTGTTAAATTCTTTAAAAATCAACGATTGGGCCAATTTCAATTAAACTTGGTAGAAATGCACCTTAAGTGACCCTATACTTAACTTGTTCATGAAATTTTGATTGGTCCATAAATGTGGGCATTGCAGGGCGTGGCTTATCAGAATGGGAGAAATCACGAGAAATTCTTAAAATCAACCATACTTTGTTACTTTCGACCATACTTTGTTATTCAATAATACTTTGTTAGTAAAATTTTAATTGGTCTATAAATTTGGGTGCGGCAGGGTAGGGCTTATCAGAATATGACAAACCATGAAAAAGTTCTTTAATTAAACATAAATCTTTATTAGGTCAAATCTTAGAAAAACCTTGTATGCCCTTCAGAGGTCATATTTTCTGCCCAGTCAATCTGAAAAGAGGTCAGAGTGATTGTTTTGATGAAATCATTGAAGGATTGAAATTGGGTCACTGGGGTTGAAAACTAGGTCAAGCGGTCAAATGTTAGAAAAAAACTGTTTTTTGTCCAAAAATGGGTGCATGGCAGGATGGGGCTTATCAGAAATCATTAGAAAATTTTTCATTGATTGCCGCTTCTGTAATCACTGGACATATTATGAGTGTACTTTGCCAGAATGTTCCTTAGGTGACTTTTTGCAATTTTTTTATTTTTACTTTGAATTTTCAAAACATCTCCAAGACCATTTTTTATTTGAGACACCCTTCTTAGAACTTTTGTGTTGAATTTTAGTCACATGAAAATCAATTCAACGTTCATTAACCCTTTCCCTAACAAGACCATGTTTTCATGTCTCTGAAGGAATTTAGTGTCAGAAAACTTTGAAAGAAAAAACAAAATGCTGATTATTAGCACTTGCTCCTTTTCCTTCAGTATTTTCTGTTCTGTAATGTTCACAAATTCCATATAGTTTTGTAACCCAATTCATCACCTGCAGTAGCTGTCAAATCTTGACAGTCTGAATTTTTATCGTTTGAGAAAAGAGAAAATGCACTAAACAGTGGATTCTTTTTAACTGCAATGTCTATTTGTCAAGATAATTATTGCAATTAACAGAAAAAAGCTAAAAAGGGAGTATATTGTTCTCAAAATTTTAAGTTTTTGCAGACAGGAAATTGCTAATTTGCAATGAATGTCTTATAACAGGATTATATAATTATTAAGAGTCCACTGTTTAACCCATTACCACACAGTGACGCCTTTCAACACCCTGCAAGATAAAGGCTTTTGAAAACATTGTGGAAAATGAAGAAATTGCTTGTGATAAGCAATTTTTTTCATTTTCCACAATATTTTCTGAACAAAAAAACACCAAAAAATTTAAAATTCCATGCACTTGATATTGCGGTCTGCAACACCTTTCAAATTGGAAGAGTTTGGAAAATGGTTAAGTTTGATGCCAAAATGTGATATACTCTTTTTCTCATTTCAGACCCTCTTGACCCGTGACAAGTGTTTGTGTTAATGAAGAAAAAAAAACAACAGTTTATGATTATTATGAAGAATGATTGATAATTTGTAACCCATACTTTGTTAAATTCTATTTAAATCAAAAGTTTAGATAGACTTTGTTCTTTAGGGGCTATTGCAGACGTTAACCTATACCAGGTAAGTGTGCTGGTGACCAAAACATGCTGCAGGAATCTTTTGAGTATGTAGGATTGTGTATTTCAAAGACAGTTGTTATTTGCTTTCTTTGAATTGCATACATGATTATCACCAGTTATGAAGAGGGCCTCTTTTTGGGATAACCGCCTTGTTTATCACAAAAAATAGTTTACCACTTTCATAGAAAGTGGAAATTATTTTCTATCAATTTAACAGAGATACACATTTATTTAAGTTTTGGAAATGATATTTCAACAATAAACTGAATTTGATTTTCTAGTCTTTAGTAATGTACAGTGTCATGCCAATATTTAAATTATTATAACGTTTTGAACAAATTTAGATTTAAATCTCAAAACTAAACACACAGTGAATAATTTAGAATTGCTAATCGCAATTACTTCCAGATCTTTTACATAGGTTAGCAAAATAACATGATTTCTATTGTTTTACTCCTGTCTGTCTGTCAGAAAACTTAACATTTTGCATTTTCTCCAAAAGTGTTTGACAAACAAAGCTGAAATTTGGTATCTAACTTCCTTTCAATGATATCTATATGTTCCATGTAACCCTTATCAACTCTTAATTAAAAAACTTAACATTGTAGAAAAATAGCCATTTCGGGCATTCATGTTTCACAAACACATCTTGTCTTTCAAGAAACTTACATTTTGTCACTCAACTATTCTATCAATCATGATTTCAACAACTGTTCTTATTTATTTCAGACAAATTTATCAATATTACAAAAAGACTTACCGTAATATCACTTGGAACATTTGTGAACTTTTATTATTATTTCCAAAATTGGAAATGTTATACACATTTTTATGATTCTTGTGTGGAACAGTGAATTGTGAACACTTTAATAGTGAACATTTTTTTATGATTTTTGTGCAACACTGATTTAATTCTAAATACAGTTTTGTGATTTTTATGTAGCTGTGAGTTCATTGTGACAGTGAATTGGAGTATATATTGGAATTATTGTGAACATAAGTTCTACCCTATGTGACTTAAGGTTGTGTACCTTAATATAGATCACTTTGTGTTGATTGCTGAAAGATATAGAGTACAGTGTGACGAAGTTAAAGAAAAGAGATACAGAGGAAAAAGGGACTTGGATTTACCATTGATTTATCCGTTTAATGTAAGAACTGGCTTTTTATTACTTTCTCTTGAATTTTTACACTATCTGCACCTAAAGATCAGAAAGGGATCAATATAAAATCTGGTCTGTCCATTAGTTTGTCTGTTTTTTCCTTGTAAGTTAGAAATTAAGATGTAGTGCTCAAATTTGATATTAAAACAGTTCATAATTCATTGGTATGAATCCCTTAATAACATTGTTAAAGTGACTTATCAAGGTCAAAACGATACATGCTTGCAAATTTACACTTCATACACATGTAGCAGCTTTTATGGTCCAGGGCCCTGTTTTTCTTATGATTTTATGAACATTTCAATTCATTTGTAAAACAGGGTCCTGGTCATCAGACAATGTCAAAAGTTGTCTTTGAATGTCTGGAAAATTTGCCATTTTAGTTTATATTTTCTAATTGCAGAAGGAAAATGCCTCGCAAGAAGAATTGGCGAATGAGTAGAGCCAGAAGAGATGTACTCACGAAAACCACAGCTGATTTAACGGGTGTCTTTGAACTATCAGATGGGGGCCTATCCCACCCTTTACCTTCATCTGTTTTGGATGAAACAGATGTAAGGCCATCTGTGTCTATGGAGGGCGTCTTTGGAATATCAGATGGGGGACTTGCCCACCCACAAAAACCATCTGTGTCTATGGAGGGCGTCTTTGGAATATCAGATGGGGGACTTGCCCACCCACAAAAACCATCTGTGTCTGGAATTTGTTCTGAAACTGTTCTTGATACTGTTCTTGATACTGTTCTTGATACTGTTCTTGATACTGTTCTTGATACTGTTCTTGATACTGTTCTTGATACTGTTCATGATACTTTACCAAATACTGCAGATGATATACTTACTGACACTGTTATTGATGCTAGTGCTGATGGTAATACTGTTCTTGCTACTGAAGTTGTTGCTGAAGATACAGAATCCAACACAATGATTTTCGGAACTTTTCATCAAGGTAATCAAATGTTTGACCCATCCTCTCGAAATCTACAATGTACAGCCAATGCCTTATGCTCGATGATATACACAGAGCTTAGACATCTGCCATCTTCACAAAATCTAGATGAAATTCTAATAGAAGGAGATAGATTACATAGAGAAATAGTGATTGGACTGAAAGCGAGGAATGACTTTCAAAGCTTGCTTTTGAATTTGGAAGAGATCCCAGGTTCTGTAACTGCATTTGATAGACATGTTTCTATTGTGAGAGGAAATATTTTATCTGGTGTATTTATTCAAAGTTCTATCAACACTCATATGTCATCACTTCACAGTTGTTTGAAGGAAGCATTTCACACAACTTCTTATCTTTTATTTATCATTGGTTCAGTTTGTTCTGCAATTTTCAGGCAGGATGGTAGATATTGTTTATTTGATTCTCATTCACATGGTGTTGATGGATTGGTAGATGATGATGGAAGATCATTATTAGCTTCTTTTCTTTCAATAGATGATTTGGTAATGTTCATGTATGCAATGTATCAAAGTATGAACATCGATCTAAATGAACAATTTGACATGATGCCAATTAGATTTGTTATAGGAGAAAAAATCCATGAATCTGAATCCAAGAAAAATGAAATTGAATTTACAAATTGTCCACCTGAGAAATTATCTTTGATTGACATATATTTCAAGGATCAAGCAGAGAGACAAAAGCGCAAACAAGAAGTTAGGTCAGATTATGAAATTGTACACGAACGTAAAAGATTAAAAAGAAATGAATATATGAAAAGTTATATGAGGAAAATTAGGCAGGATCCTGAAAGACAATCTAAGGAAAGATTAGTGGCTAGTATTTCAAAGAGAAAGGCAAGAAAAAATCCAGAAAGGCAAGTCAAGGAACAGACTATGACTAGTATTTCAATGAAAAAAGCAAGACAAAATCCAGAAAGGCAAGTCAAGGAACGGACTATGACTAGTATTTCAAAGAAAAAGGCAAGACAAGATTCAGAGAGGCAAGTCAAGGAACGGACTATGACTAATACTTCAATGAAAAAAGCAAGAAAAAATCCTGAAAGGCAAGTCAAGGAACGGACAATGACAAATATTTCAAAGAAAAAAGCAAGAGAAAATCCAGAAAGGCAAGTCAAAGAAAGGTCAATGACAAAGGGTTCTATGCAAAAAGTTAGACAAAATGAGGAAAGAAAGAAGAAAGAAAGAATGTTAACTCTTAAATCAATGCACAAGTGCCGCTCTAGTAAATTGTATAAAGATTCAGAAAGGATGAAAAAACAGAATAAACGTTCATCAAGATTCAATATGATAGTAGAAAATGAAAGAAATAAGACTAAGCGCCAGAGTCTAAGGTCTAATTTAGATTATAAAATTAAGGAAAAGAGCTACAAAAGTTCAAAGCGATATGGTTCCAGCTTAGACGACTGCATTGAAAAATTTAAGAAGAATGTTTCAAAAGGCCCTGTTTATGTTTGTTCATGCTGTAACCAAACATGGTTTAAACATTCTGTTGTGTTATTCAACAAACTAAATTCTAAATGCTCTTCTGATGCAGTTAAAAAATTTTCTACAAATTACATCTCTGTTGATGATTGTGAATGGCTGTGTAAAACATGCTATGAAAAAATTAAACTTAACAAAGTCCCTCCAATGTCTGTTTTCAATCAAAATGCATTTCCTGTACTGCCAAAGGAACTGAATTTACATCAGCTAGAGGAAAGATTAGTTTCTTTGAGAATCCCATTTATGCAGATTAGAGAATTACCAAGAGGAGGTCAGTTGTCCATCAAAGGGAATGTTGTCAATGTCCCGGTTGACATTCAGCCTGTTATACACAGTTTACCAAGAACATTAGATAGTCACTATACAATACCTGTTAAACTTAAGAAGAAACTTTCATATAATAAATGTGATTTCACTGAAAATATTAGACCTCTGCATGTTTTAAGTGCTCTTCATTGGTTAGTGAACCATAGTGTACTGTATAAAGAATCTGGTGTTAAAGTAGATGATGACTGGATGCAATCAATTACTTCAGATTGTAGTGATACAGTAAAAGAGTTCTTTGGAATGACAGGTGAAAGCGTAAGTGAAGAATTAGATTGTAATGATGATGTGAATTATGACTCTGATCACTTTAGTGAAGTTGACGAGACAGAAAAGGTTATTGGTAATAGTGACACTATGCTGGATGCTGCAGACCCAAATAAAGACAACGCTTATACTTTTGCTCCAGGTGAGGGTCAAACACCACTCAGCCTTTATCAAGATCCTGATGCAGAATATTTGTCTTTTCCTACAATTTTCTGTGGACAGAGAAGAAGTCCAAATGATAAAAAACATGTTCACATTCACTATAGTGATACATGCAAGCTAGAACTGAGGCATATTGATCGCAGAGTAGCATCAAATATTCCCAATATCTTCTTTAAGTTAAAGAAAGTTCAACTGAAACAAATTTCTGATAAAGTCCATCTTGCTTTTGCGTAGATGTAAAACAGAGGTAAAACATTTACTGCCTCACAAATGCTTGATACAAATCATCTTAAAGGTGTTGTGAGATTGGATGAGGGGATTTTATATTTTCAGAAGTTTAAGGAATTCACCACCATATTTTGAAGCCCGTAAAAAAGATGTTTTTGCAATGATTAGACAACTAGGATTACCTACTTGGTTTACATCTCTTTCGTCGGCAGATACCCAGATGGCATGATCTACTAAATATGCTCTCTCAGATAAATGATGGAAAAACAATGTCTGTGGAAGAATTGGATAACTTGACTTGGATTGATAAAACAAAACTTGTGCAAAAAGATCCAGTTACATGTGTAAGGTATTTTGACAACCGAGTACAAGAATTCATAAACACTGTACTTAAAAGTCCCCATGACCCATTAGGAAAAAATAATAGATTACTTTTATCGTGTTGAATTCCAACAAAGAGGTTCACCTCACATCCACATGTTAATATGGATTGAAAAGGCTCCTAGATATCATGAAAGTTCATTAGATGAAGTAACATCCTTCATAGATAAGTATGTATCTTGTGAGAAAAATCCAGATCAACAACTTGTAGAACTACAGATACATAAACATTCCAAGTCTTGTAGAAAGAACAGAAATCTATTTGTAGATTTGGTTTTCCCATTCCTCCAATGAAAAGCACAACTATATTGGAACCGTTAAATGACTGTAAAGAAAAGCAAAATTACAAAGATTTATTTGTCAAAATACAAAAGAAATTGGATGAGTTGAAGGAAACAAATATTACGGTAGATGATTTCCTTACTGAGATCAAAGTAAGCAAGGATGATTACATCAAAGCAGTCCAAAGCTCATTGAGTGGTCCAAAGGTTTTTCTGAAAAGAAAATTAAGTGAGGTTAGAATTAATGCATACATGAAACCTATTCTAAAACGCTTGGGGTGCAAACCATGACTTACAATTTGTATTGGATCCATATGCATGTGCTGTATATATAGTTTCATATATTAGTAAAGCACAGAGAGGAATGAGTATTCTTATGAATGAGGCATGTAAAGAAGCTAGAAGAGGAAAATATGGATCTCCGACAACAGTTAGAACATATTGGAATAAATTCTTGAATAGTGTTGAGGTTAGTGCCCAGGAAGCCTGCTACTTACTTTTACAACAGCCATTGACAAAAG